>JABYQR010000290.1:0-58632 GCA_022592445.1 Cytidiella melzeri
ACTACTGCAAAAATTCCGAGCAGAAAAAAACACGGAGAAAATGTGGGGGGGGGACCAGAAGTGAACTGTTTAGTTCACTTCTGCCAGGTCATCGACAGTATGGGCGTTTCAATCTTTTGTCTTCCGACCTCCAGCTGCAATCTTGCTAATGATATGGGGAAGCTCAACATCGCTCACCACAAGTCATACCATCCCTACCGGCGAGATAACATAGAACGAGTACGGCGTGACGAGGAAGAAGCTCGTCTCAAAGAGGTCGCTCAAGATGAGAAGACCGCTCTTGCGGTGCGTTTATGAGGCTCAGGCTGTCCTCTAACCCATTCTCAACACGTCGGATGGGTAGGATGCAGAAGCTAGGATACAGCTACTCCGACATAAAGCAGGTTTACCGAGAATTGGCTCCTCGCAAGCACTAGCAGTCAAATCCGAGGAGCAGTCTCAAGCAGGAACCTCGTCTCTGACATCTGGAAAGCATATCAACCTATTCGAGGATCTTGAACGAGTGGGTTTTAGCCGCTACAAACGCTCGCTCAGTTAAGTGTTAGCTGACATCGTGCAGTCTTACCCGGATTCCGCCCGCACAACGTCGAAAGCAGGTGTACCAGCACCCACAGAGCAGGGTGTTCCTCTTGCACCCTCGGAGAAAGACCGTAAGCCTTGGTACTCTGAACGTGAGCACGGCCCTCCTAAAGAACTTGATGGCGACAGACAGTGAGTTTTCTGTCATCGTTCCGTGCACGAGTCTCACTTTACTCTCTAGGATACGAGAGCTAGCTCGCAAATCTGCACATGATCCGCTAACAAGCATCAATCGACAGCTTGCCCGAAGACCTGGTGATACGAACAGGCCTATGCCTAGCCGTTCACGCGCAGTTGGGCGACCTGGTTCTCCCCCGCGAGCCATCCGCGACAGCTTGCAACAACCAGAAATGTCCGAGCGACTCAGCCGAGAGTCGTCGGAACGACTGCGGGCTTCGGAGCTCATCAAACGGAGGAAAAGGGAGAGTGGCGGCAGCGCAACGCCCAGTACTGCGAGGAGTGGCATGGGCGGCGGGTATGGGGATGTGTTCAATCGCAGGGAGGTAGAAGAGGCCCATCGATACCGGAAGTGGGAACCGCGGTATGTTCAGAAAGAGGAAATGGGCAGAAGGCGATGAGGTGAGTCTTATGTTTGTCACCTCAATGTTATGTTGTGAAAACGTATTGCGCGTGTTAGATTTACGCCTGTGCTGTGTAAAACATTACTCCGTATACATCTGCATGGAAACCTGAACCACTGTCCTCAGGGAATGAAGTCGCTCATTCACGTAGGGGAGAGTTTTCAGTCTCGGAAAACGGCTCATTTTTGCGCTTTGGACGATTCGCCACCGTTGTCCCCCAGCTCTCACCTGACTGGCTTGCGGTAATAAACTTGCTGTGCATTATTACACGTCCGCTGAAACTCTCCTGATAGGTTAAGTCCAATAGTCTCATGACGTACTGGTTCATAAGCCACCCAGGGCAAATCTGACTAGAAAACGTCTAAAACATCATGGAGAGAAAGCTTAGCTGACATTTTGCGCGGACGTGATCATGCGTCTGCGGTGGATTTATTCGAGGTGAGCGTGGCAAGTGCTACAGGATGATTTCTGCTTGCACTCCATCCTTTTAGACTCTCCTGCTAGCATCCAGTTAGACTCTGTCCCAGAGGGCAACGATGGCAACGGGCCACCTCCGAGGAGAGGATGGGACATGCGAGACCCATCTGAACCATGCGTCACTGACGCAGCTTGGTAAGAATAGTGAGCCAAATGGACAGATGGCAGGTAACGTGGGTTGCTATTTGCCGTCAGACCCTCGGTGCAACTCGTCCACTAAACATCGGTATCACCGTAGCCGATGCCTATCTGACTAGTGCATCTACATTCCAGTCAACCGGCATTCTCGGCCAGAAGTTTCCACCATTCAACTGCCAACTGCTCCGCAATTTCGGACCTGATTCAAGGTTACGTCTCACAATAGTTGGGCTTGAATAGATGTCTTTCGAAAACGCTGACCAACGACCAACCGCACTTGTCAGACTAGCTATATACCTATGCTGTTGTCACGCATCTGTGGGGCGAGGTTGACATAATCCTCGGACCCCGCGAGGAAACGCCCGTGATCCTGGATATGTATAAAAGCTAGGCAGGATAGGATGAGGCAAGTCAGCATTTTTTCCTTTCTACCATTCGCCCCCCTCCGGTTTGACACACATTTCATTGGTTGTAGATCAACTCTCGACTATGTCTTTGCGCGCCACAACCCAGACATGCTTGTAGCCTATTCACAGTCGTGTTTAGGTGCGCTGTCGGAGTCGTGGCGGCCGCAAGGATCATGTCGACAGCTGCTCCTGCAACCAATTCACTCGACCTTGTTGCTTGCTCTCTCGCTTCACTGGTCTCCGCTAGTTATCTTGCATATGATCAACGCCCGATTGTTGTCTTAAGGCTGCATGCGTTGTGTCAGCCAATATCTCGGCTGCTAAGTCAAATCTGTGCCCCCCTACAGGCATGGTTTTTTGGAATGTTGATTCTGCATTGCATAATATAGTAGGGTACCGAACAGGACCATATACTGAACCTGCTGTACGTTAAAGCTGCCCATTGCCAACAACGCTTCGCATCACATCGACTAGCTGCCTGGCTTGATCCCGCTCATTCAGGGCTTGCTGCAACTGGTTTCGCAGCGTCCCAATCTCTGTGGCAGGTTCCCAAGGTGGCACAGAGGCTTTTGCTGCGCAGGTGTGGATGTCACTGAAGTATTCAGCCCTGTCGTGCGACCCGGATCCGTTTCCATTGCTATCTACCAACGTGGAGTAAGCCGTACATTCCACGAATTGCAGAACAAGCTCTGAACTTAATCACTTACCGGGAAAGCTGATTTCGTCATCGACCTCGGTGTTAAAGGCTGTCACCTCTGATTCGAAAGTTTCAATAAGGTGCCCGCGGGTGTCGCCGGAGTAGTAGTCAAGAATGTCTGTCTCTATTCCGTTGGCCGGGGACCTGGGTGCCTCGTAGATGACAGCTTTGAGCGCCTCAAGGTTCTCCCATGAAGCTTTATTTCTGACGGACTGAACGGGATGAGCAGAAACTATGGGTAGCTCCTCCCAGTCCGACGAGGACGCAGTGGATCCAGAGGTTAGGGACCCACTCTCTGAAGGAGCACGATCGGCTGTTCCCCGCGGGGCTCCCTGCTTCTCGCTGTCATATTGCATCCGTGGTGTGCTGACTTGAGAGAGAGGTGTGCCCTTCGCGAGAAGAGAGGGTGGCTTCGATGGGCTGCATCGCTCAGGACGAACCAATGAGCCGACTGGTTTCACAGGCAGTGATGCGGCTCGGGGCCTTTGTCCCTCGCCGAGCTTCTCACCAATGGACTTGTCAGCCTCATACGCCGACGCAATTCGTCCCCAGTGGTTGACAAGCCACTTCATGATCTTCTGCTCTTTTGAAGTTCTGTCCCGGTCCCCGTTGGCGGTGGGCAGATCATCTCTTTGCCGGATGCTACCGCACCTCTTCCAGTCTTTTCCACCGAGGATAACTCCGCCAAATGCACGAGCAATATCAGGAAGGGCAACACCGTTTGTTGTTCTATCGCCCTCTTCCACGTCGCTGTCTCCACTTAGGCGCACTACTGCCCGAATGAAAGTCATGAGATAGACCAGTAAGGAGAACTGTCGAGGTGACAAGAGTAGAAGAACGTGTCTTGCGATACGGATTTGAACCCTGAAGGAGGGAAGATCCAAAAAATCCCGCTCCCTTCGTTGCAAACGATCAGCATAGTTGGGGGTTTCGTCGTCGTCATCGCTGGCTTCGTGCTCAGAGTCACTAGGGTCATCGCCGTTGGACCGACGTTCCCGGGCCCGCTGCGACCGGGTGACCGAGGGCGAGACGCACCAACACCACAGCGCATCCACCAATGAACGCGGGACCAAGGTGTGCGATAGGGCGGAAAGATAAGTGATCAGAAGAGAGTAGATGTTTTGCGTAGACTCGTTGTGCAGAGATGGGGGAGAAACCAGGCGTCCGTGAGATGCGTTTGCGGTGACAAACTGATCAAACCGCGTCACAAGGTTGAAAAGGTGCTTTCGATCAGGTCGGGAATTGAAGAAGTTCGGCTCGCTCAATCCTAGAACAAAGTTTTGAGTTTACACTGGCATTCGTGGCGAGGAGAAACTTACGTTCGCTGACAAGCTCCTCAATCGCTGCCGCTATGACACTCGGCACTTCGTGCAAATAGCCACCAACGATCACCGGAGACAGAGCAAAGTCCGGCAAGTCCTCCAGGTGCGTTCCAAACAAGTCTAGGTAGGATGAGCATCAGACGAACGGCGATAACGAAGAACAATGAGCGTGTGACGACATACGTAAATCATTCATCCTCATTTCACGGTCCTTTTTCCTCTTCTCACTTCGGTCCACGCGTTCTGATTTCCAACGTGAAGCGCCTGCATCCTCGTCTTCCATCTTATCGCGGACACAATCCGTCAGCGTTTCGTTTTCCTCTTCTCCATCCCACATGCTCTTCTTTCGGTGCCGAGGGTCGTGATGCGTCCGTGTTGCATTTCCGCTGCTCACTATGCCCTGCCCGAGCTTATCCTTCTCCTTGGCTTCCACCAGGGCAGCAAACTTGCCCTCCTCGAGGTCAATGAAATCCGTAATGCGGAACTTCTTCGTCTCAACTCGCAATACTCGGGCGAGCGTGTGGAGGGCTACAGCTTCTGCTGGGAAAGGGAACGGGGGAGCCTTGCGAACGCGCAGAGGGCGCACGGAAGGTGTAGACATACGAGGAGAGTTGGGTGAGATACGCGAGCAACCGTCCGTGTTTGGCAGTGTGCCGACGTCATGACGAGCCACAGGACCACCGTAACACAACCGGGCGAGAGGGTCGATCTGCGGCAAAGAGAGAGAAACAGGTATCCCATCTTGTGCAGATCCTCCTGACATTTGCCAGCCAGCACCTGTGTCGCTCAAAGCCGCCGGGTAAAAGACTGGAGCGGAAGGAGAGGGTGGTAAGAACGGTAATGAGCCAGCACGAGCAGTGTTGGCGCTAGAAGCGAGCAGCAGTGCGGCATGAGAATGCGGGGACATGAAATGTGCCTGAGGGACGGCGTCATAGGTGGTTCGAAGCATGCTTTGGGGAATAGGTCCACCAGGCGAACGGCCGCCCAGCTGTGCTGTGCTCAGGGCTGGGGAACGGGGTGAACACGGCGTGTGAGAGTAAGCAACCCTCGTATTGGTTGTCTCGAGTTGCTGCAGGTTGCGGCGGGGATGTTCATCTGAACGCATGGAAGTCTGCTCGGCTTTCTTCTTGAAGAGAGGCATCGTCACTGTAACAGATGGCTCGTGTGTCCAGCACGGTATAAAGATGAATGTCTGAGGTGTAAAAGCAATGGGTGCCTATAGTTCGAGGGTGTTGCAAAGACGGCGTACCAGAGCAAGCTGTTCCTGCAAGACCAGGAGGGTTTTGTAGACGGTATACCCTGATAGATGCAAAAAGCGGCTGGCAAAATATAGACATCCGCGCTGCATTCGAGGCACAAGTTCCAGCCTGCGGCCACTTCCCCTGAGGCTGACAATGATATCGATGGGTGACCCTGTCGCTAGCGAAACCATTCTATGATTCATGCATGCGCATGAATTCCTGAAGACGACAGCGTCGTGCGACCTCAAGGCTAGAAGCGAAAACCCCATATTTAGTACAACCGTCCGACTATCGTGATTCGTAGAAAATTCACCATAATCAGTCAGGTCTCTACATGGTACCACTACTAAGCTGCTGTTCCTCGCTGTCTGTATCGTCTTCAACGACGAGCCGACGACTGAGTATTCTGAATGAGTGTTGGCAAGGCATATGTAGAACGCGCCGGCGGGAACAAATAGCAAACTGCGTCGGGTAGAGATAAGCGCTAGCACTCAGCTCTGTCAGCTCTGTCAGCTCTGATTTTCCTCCTCGCCTAAGAGCAGACTATTGGCACAAAAAGCAATGGTAAGTTCGTTGCTATGCTTCAGATAGGACACATTTATACAAAGGGTTTCCTTTTAAAGTGCCAGAGAAAGCCCAAAACTACAATCTCACCCCGCAAAGTCCAACGACTCGATGCTTGAGGAATTGTTGACATTTACAGAAAAGGCCAAGGCCCCAACGGTTGCTGCATATCACTACCAACTGTATCTGCTTTTAGGTTGAGCAAGGTGAAGATAACCACTGGAGGAGAGAGAGGGAGAGAACTCACCACGCTCACCGCTCCCGCAAACCCTCACTCTCGCAACCGTAGGATCGTGGTCGCTCGCCCGTTCCGAAACTGATCGAGCCCACGTATTGACATGTACATGCTCCACCTCAGTTCCCCGCCTCGCGATAGCGTCCGACACAAACACATGGTCAATCTCTTGAGTATGCTGCTCGTACACATACGTGTATCTCTCCACCGGGGGGACGCCGGACACGTCGTTGATATCGAACATGACATCCTCGAGTGCGCGGAAGACGGATCTGGTCTGGACATACTCGTTCATGTCCCCAGCGAGGACGACGCTGGCATTGATGTCCCTCTCAAGTATGGAGGAGATGAAATCCTAAGCTCAAAAATCAGCGAGGGAATAACACATCAAGCGCGCTTCAAAGAGGTGCCTCACTGCAGTGACGTTGACTTGATGGGTTCGGCGCTCGCTATGACCGTTGACAGGTGGACGAGCATTACCATGAGAGGAAGAGCTATCCCGTTTGGAACTGAAGTGGACGTTGACCGTGTAGAAACGCGCGCCATTGGCTGTTTGCCACGCTGCTGCCAACGGTTTGCGTGACTCCTCCCAAGCCGAATTTCCAGGTTCAATACGACCGGGATTCAAACTTCGCAGTCCAGTTATATAAGTGAACGAATCCAATTGGTGGTAAACTTACCTGAAAGATACCTTCCCGTCTTTCCCCTTGATCACTTCGGTGGATTGTGTAGCGTTCCCAATCGGCGAACCACCAAGTAAGGAAACCCTTTCTGGTCTCCATCTGTATTGTTAAAAGATGAGACCCATACTGAAGGAGTCAAGTGATGTGGGACTTGCAGGTACGCCACACGAATATTGCTTCCAGGTTTTCCGCCATCCATATTGTCCACGGGTGGTATGTTGATGAATTCATAGTTCGTACCTGGTCTAGCTCTCGCAATCGCACTAGTCAACGCCGCGAGAGTCTTGTCGGCGATAACTACACCATTGTCGGTAGACCCAGAATCGGCCTGAATCTCTTGTACGAACATAATATCCGGTGCGTTCAAGTAGTTGGCTATATGGTCAGCCACTTTGCTGATGTGCCGTGACCTCGGCGACATGTTCTCCACCTGCGTAGATGCATAAGCCTCAGTTATGCGGCTCATATCAGTGACTCACGTTGTAGTCCCCAATGGTCAGTTCACATGGTTCCCCAGTGGCTATAATAGATGCAGGTAAAGGATCATAATCTGGTGTTGAGACGACAGCGGGCGCAGTGAGAGGTAAGATGGTATAGAATCCGAACTTGAAATAACTCTCAATTTCTGCGTCAAATGGGAACGAAGAAGTCACGTACTTGGTACGTAACAATTCCAGTTATGTTCTCGAATGTCATCCCAACCATACTCATGGGATTTCTAGAATCATCGAGAGGTCGTCCCAGTGGGATTGCTTCTGAATGTGCGTACGGAACACCATCGCCTCCTACCACATGGGTTGAGTGACAGTAGAATCCGAGCGAAAGAAACAAACGAACCGTCCACTATAGTCAGCCCCCCTCGTTTGTTCAACCCTTGCACGGGCCAATTGCCACGAACCCAGATTGCGCCCATCCAGGATGGAAAATCGAGAGCTACAGGGTTCGGTATAGTGACGAGCTGACCTTCCAAACTCTCCCAAAAATCAAGGCCATACAAATTGGGCTGCAAGGTAGCATTGACAGTGGTCAACAGAGTAAGGTTGTTCGGCACAGACAGCCATCCCTCAGGACCTACGTCCAACGAGGACAGAGGGCCGGTGGGTGGTGTACGGTCATAGCCGAGTACAGCAGGAGTTACTTTGTGGCCCGATGAACGGTGTATAACATTTGCTGGGTAGATCAGCTCCGTGAGGAAGATATCGTCGGGTCTGGCTGCTTGACGATATTCTGTCACCGTTCCAGATAGACTGATCTTGTCCCCAACCTTGGTTGAACGTATTGCAGTCGCGGAACCAAACACTCGAAGTCCGTTGGAGATGCGTTCGTCGTCGGAGGGTTCTCCAGCCATCCACAAGCCATATCTGTCCTGAGGGCCATTTTTGAACGGAGCGCATTGCAGTGGAGGTTTTACTTACCTTGGCGGTGACCACCCCAGTGACATCGTAAACAACCTTCCCAGCCAACGGAGAGAGGAACGAGTGTCCTTTGATCTCTGATATGGTCGTCGCTGTTCCGAGAGCGAAGAGGGTGCACAACACCGCGAGACAACAATGCATACTGAGTGTTCGATGTACCGCGCGACGCGCAATGAGAGATGTTGGGCTGTTGAGATGAGAGTGGCAGTCACGTCTGTCCTGTCTGCCACTTATGTAGGTGTTGCCAGAGGATGCATTGACGACGAGAACAAAGCCGCAGGTTGCTCAAGGCGGTTGCCTGCCACAAAGCAGCCATCTTGGCGCTGATATACTATGTTTCATGGTATAATTCAATGGTTAGGAGGTTGATTTATATGGCCGTACAGATCTCAAGACGACTCTCTCCCCTTGGACTCATCCACCATGTCCTAGCCAACAATACCACGCTTCGCCACCGGAGCTGACCTCCCTCCATTGACAGAGCTCTTTCCCGCCATCTCACAACCGACTATTCAGGGAAAACGCGGGTTTCCCAACAACAGCATAAGACACCATCTGTTCGCCATATCTCTCACATGTCGGTACTGGGAAGAGCAGTGTCGGGCACATCTCTTCCAACTGTCCAAACGAGAGAGCAACTTTACCAGTTTGCACATCTCCTGAACCAGGCGATCCACACCCTTTCACAAGTAACGACGCTCACCGCCCACCTGCAGACACTCCTCATGATGCCTGCCCGCGTGCGGTCCACTCTGGATCCATCTTGTCTCTCCCGTCCTGCGCCCCAAGCTGCCTGACAACGTCTCCATGTACTGCGGGCTCGAAGCGGCTGGCTCTTGACCCAAGCAAGGTCAAGCCGTTCGCTCGATCCACCACAGCCTGGAGAGGTCGCTATCAGCCTCGTACCCACTGTCACTCACTCTACCTTACCGACGTTCACTTCTGGGACATCACAAGATTTATCCGGCTCGTCAGCGAAGTGCCCGTGCTGCGCAAGCTACGCTACCACTGCTTGACCTAGGATGAGTCCACGCGCTCGAAGGAAGCGTGGCTACGCCTGAAGCACCCTCGCCTCCTTGACAGTGTTCATGCCGAAGACTGTACACACAACTGGGGTTTCTTGAGCTTGTTTGCAAAGCGGCTGCACGATGGCGTTGATCCCTCTGCTCGTCCTCGATCCCTCATCCAAGAATATGTTCTCTCATGGAGCGACCTACACTGCGCCACCGAAATCATACAGACTTGTCAGCAGGTGTCCAAGCAAGGACCTAACGTTCCATCGACCACCGTCAACGTCGAAGCTAATTGGTGCACAACAAAACGTGGCTACGGTGAACGTCCATATCTATCAGCACTTCCTCCCGTCACGAACCGTAACACTGACAAAAAAAATCGGTCCGGTAGATTTATTGCACACAGCTATGGCCTTCGACGACGTGCCCCACCACCCACCCGACATCATGTTTGGCGTCGGCCTCTTCACCCTCCCCTTCGTCAGCTATCGACCCTCCTCCATCGACCCTCCTCCTCCCAATCTCGTTTATCGCACATTGTGACCGTCGTGTGCGACTCGTCCCCAACGCCCGTTGCTGCTGGCATCCGTGGGATTGCGACTGGGACCGCGTCGGCGACCTCGGCTCGAGCTCCCTTACCTGCTTCGCATTGTCCTATGCTTCGTGAGAAAATCCCAATTTGGACCGTTTTTTCGAGATGACAACGAGAACGAAGGGGAGTGCCAGTCTTTCTCAATTTGCGAGGAGCGGGAGTTGTGTTACACGTATTGCGTGAGTAGTCAAGACCGTAAGAGGGACGACGTGTGCTGGGTCGCGGTGGACTCGTTGACTTTGATGCATGAAGGTACGAATAGTGTTTATTTACCTTATTCCTTTGTGTTTGGTTCAGTTGTGTGGGGCGGCTTTAAGATGTATTGATGTCTGCTGTAGAACCGCCACAGGATGTGTACGAACGATTGATGGGTGTCGGGTTGGGACATGAAAAGAGCAAGCGGAGGGGTAGGATTGTCAGTCAGGTGTCTGCATGGGAGGATTTTCGCGTTTGCTGCGGTGTGGTAGGTAGAGTCGGGTCATATGATGTCGATGTGCGAAGGATACACAAACACATATATACCGTATTGGCGTTGTGTTCGAGTCAAGTCTCACGATGTACATAAAGTAACAGGCAGGAATGTCAATGAATAGGCGAAGTCATGTGAAGAATATATATGTTTGGCAAGTCACGATCAAGCAATTGCGTGAATGCCGTTTATGGGCATATCATCCCGAACATAGTGTGTTTCGGGTTGTGTAGCAATGTTCGGGGCAGGTGTCGCCGTGATAGTATGGTATAAATCCGTCTCTGATATAAATTGTCGATATCGTGATGACTTTACGTGGTGTATCACCTCTGCTGACCTACACGTACCCATATTACTCAGCATTCCAGCATGGGGAGACTATACATGTACGAGACGAGCTTACCGAACGTCTCCTCGACACGACCGTGTTTACCTCCCTGGTCGGCATTCGCAGCGGGAATCGGATGAGGGTGCCCCAGCCAGACGTTCTTCCACGGCGTCTCCTTCATCTTCTCTAGATCTGAGTGAACAATGGCGTGACAGAATAGGTCGATGTCGAGATCGTTCTAACACAATGTTCAGCAGGGAACCAGGAGAAGAGATCAAGGCTGGACAGTTACTCACGTCGTCATAACCTGTGATGCAAGACACGAGCGTCAGGGAGCGGATGATGCTCTGGGAGGTGAGAAGAGAACTCACCGAAGGGCTGTTCAATCTCTTCTCCAGTCGCCACGAAGCCTAGGTATATGAACGAGGCTATACATACTCCGGGGATGGTGTGCCAGCCAAATTGATCGACGAGCTGGAAGGGAAGGGCAAACAGGTATAACCACACGGTGCTGATCGCGCGATAATCATAAATGGGCTGTAAGTAAGTTGACAGTGAATGTGGCTTACTGTCTAAAGAGTACAGTCCAGCGGTACTTTCTCATAAGTAACACGCGAAAAACTCAGTCGTGAACACAGACCTGATATGAATGGCGAATACGCTGAAAAGGTCCGGTTGAGAAAGTGACAGATAAGTTATGAATGGCAAAGGTGTACTCACTAAGGCAGCGGAGTGGTCAATATCTTCTCCATGGCTACAATCGGATACAATGATCAACGGGCAACGACAAAGTATGCAGCGAATACGCACTCGCAAGACTGTCCTCAAACGCTGCAATACACCCAAACATACCACCAAGCGTATTGCCTGATCACCATCAGCATTCAAATGAAAAGTCGACCGTCAGCCGAGAGGACGTACGTACCGTACACGCTGTTCCTCTCCTCCAACACACTGAGCCAGCACGTCAACGCACGAAGCACCTCAAGCGGGACGTTCTCTCCCCCACCAGCTACACGAGGCCTATGCTTATAATGTGTACGCGCCAACGCAGAAGCCTCTACATCTTCCGCCAAGTTCTCTTCCTTTACTGCCTGCTTCAGCCTGAGGAACGTCGCTACGGTGTTGAGGATTCCAGCGAAGGGAAGAAGGTCCGCAGAGAAGCTCTCCATCATCCCCTTTCTTTTCCTCTTTTGTAAAACGCTGTTAGGGAGCAGCGGCTGGCTCTCGTCTGCGGCAGAATTAATGGACTCTGCGCTGGATTCTGATGCGCGCGAAGCAGTGCGCAGGAGTTCAGCGTGCTGTTGAGGTGTAGAAGTCAGAGTTCCGTACGAGTTGATGGACGGGACCACGGGGTCAACGAGACGAGCAATGTTGCGTGGTGCCTTCAACCGGACTTGCTCGGAAGGACCAGCCTCGGTGTACTCTCCGTTGTGCGCGTGCTAAATACACGGTCAACAGAGCGAGCAGAGACATGGGGCAGATGCTACATACTTTATGATTGGTCTCATCGGTTTCCTTGTGTTTGTGCTCGTGCAAAGGCTTTACGAGAGGGTAAAGATCTTCATAGTAGATTCCCATCTCGCCTGTGTACCAAACTAGTCAATATGTCGCGTCTTGAAGCATATATTGGAAGTGACATTCCTCTCAGGTGGTGCTTCAAGGATGTGCAGAATCTGGAGAGCATAAAATGAAGTTGAACGTTGCAGAGACTCAGACACACACTCACGCCTCGATCAAGTCCAGCGCCATACGCTTCTCTGCCATCAGTCTGTGAACCTCTTTCTCCCTCGCCTTCTCCTCTCGCGCTTTCTCCGCCTCTGTCCTTTTATCACCCCTGGCTTGACTATGAGGATCTGGCGCACCTGGGGGCAATAAGCTAAGAGGTACATGAAACCATACGAGACGTGCAAACGTCCTCGAAGTGCGCATTACATCAGACCAGGAACTTCGACCTTGCCAATATCTGTCGTAGCTATGGAACAAGTAACCACGTAAGGTTGTAAATTGGTTTTCAACACTGATAAACACGTACCCAGACATTGCTCTGTACGATATCACGAACCCAATAACAACACCGAGCAGTGTGAGCAGCACGTTTGGCACTGCCAGCGCGAACGGTGTTTTGAGCGACATCGAGACGACCACTGAGCATTTGAGGGTCAGCCAGCTGCGTGTCCTTCACGCACCCAAGCCAAAGGGCGTACCTGCTGCGAACGCAGTGTGCATGAACACAGCCGGCCATATGCGCCACATCTACGCGTTCCGGCTTTGTCAGTTCAGTCGAAGGAAACGCGTTGACCGCAACCTACCACCGTGCCCCTCCCAAGCGTAAAGCTGAGGAACGTCCTCGTAGGGACCAAGGTAATTTCAGAGAGGTTCACATGAGACTCTGAAGCAGGGCGAAGCAGGTGGTGGCCCGTTGCTGATCTTCTGGGTGGTACGGTGGAGGTTGGACTTTGCATTTCAACGCGTGTTTCGGGTTTCCAGAGCGTGGTAACTATTCAAAAGCACAGTAACCAAGTATTCAGGTTTGCTGAAGACGAGGGGGTGATGGAGACAGACAGAGCGCGTCGACAAAGCACAATGCATACTCAGTACCAAACTACGCAATCACATTCTAGCTTAGATGCCCTACACAGTGATGTTATCTGACTGCTATGTTACACTGACATGTGACTCAGTTCATGTCCAACAACATACATGTCTCAGCCGCATAAAACTATGCAGTATCGGCGGTCTTTTGTTTTTTCCTCGGAGGAGCGTCTGGATCCTCTGCATCCTCTGACTCCCGCGGTCGTTTTTCACCAGTGGGCTTTGGCTCGTCGGGCTCTAACCAGGGGTAAGGAGGATCCTGAAGGACGGGAGAGATCGGTCTATGCGGCTCGGATCCTTTGAGCAAAGGCCGGGGGATCGGAATAGAGGGCAGTCCTTCACTGTGCAGCACTTCCTGCAGGATACCCTTGCCTTCAGACTGCGTAAAAGGGTTTCCTTCTGATTACGGTCTAAGTTAGTGCAACGACAAATACCTAGGTTCAAATAGAGTGTATCTCACTAGGTGCTATTGGGCTGTTAGCAAGTCGTTTCCAGTAGTTGACAAACTGGTACATGGCCTTTTCATCCTCAAACGCGGAACGAAGCTCTGGACTGGAATCTTTGGATGGCACAACTGCCTCGAATGGCTGTGCGCTTCGGGACTGTGCATAAACCTTGTCGTACAATTTCGACAAGGATTGTAGGTTCAGTGTTTCGAGGTGTGTCATTGCTTCGACCAATGCCTCTTCTTGCTGTGCTCCTCGCCTCGATATTGGAGGCGGCAGTATCGGATCCTCTGGCACTGTCCGTTTGGTGAGAAAGTTTTGACGGATGGCATGCAGATTGAAAAGGTTCGTGCTCCGTGTCTCCAAGCGGTTGCAGTTGTCGGAGAAAGTGGGGGAGAGGGGTCCTGTACAGCGGTGCGGGATGGCAGACGCAGTCACCGCAGGGAATGCACCGGTGACGACTACAGCGAAAAAAAGGAGCCAGGTCAAGAACCGCATGACAGTGAGGATGCAAAAGGGCAGTTTTGGGAGGGTGTGGAAAGATGGTAAGATGGCTAGCTGTAGAAACTGCTCAGTACAGTGGCCCAAGGCAGGTCCAATGAAACGGGCAAAGGGCTACTTACCGACCAGCGCTGAAGCAATGAAAAGGGTTGGGGCAACAGAGTATACTGAGGTGCAAAATGGTCACTAGTGACTTTAGATGTTGTGGCTGATGTGCTGTGCTGATACAACAAGCAGTGCACACCCAACTGAAACATGATTCATGCTCTAAGGATATAGGGGTTCAGATATGTTTTCAGGTGAATGCCTGTACTACTAATAGTTGACTGACACTGTTCTGTCCAGTGACCATGTCACAACCTGGGCTGAGGCATTTCTTTTGAGTGTGGCTGCACCCAAGACGCAGTACTTAATTCCTCAATCCTTTCTCTATTTTTGGACATCTCAGATTTGAAGTGTAGTGCCTATCAGTCCAAGAGCAGTGTTCCTGTTCTGGGATTTGAAATGCAGACCACTCTTAAGTACATAGGTAGAGGTGTTTGAGGTCCTAATATGTGGGTGTTTCAGAGAAACTCACACCCTGTTGCAGTAAACAATGATCAATCTAGCATCAATTAGTCCTATGCAGCTGTAGTGTATGATAGAAGGTTAAGGGGTGTTTCAAGTTTTACCACATAAATACCACTGCTGGCCCACTGCCAGCTTTGTCCCCCTAGCTTTGAGAGTGCCACCTTTTCCCACAAGCTAGCACTGGCTGGTGCTTATGATACCCACTTGTGGGAGTAGGGATATCAAGTGGCAAGATACAATTCCTGAAGTCCAGAATATGATTTAGATGTTGTACATTTTGAATAAAAGGAGATATTTAGTTTGTCGCAGAGCATGTATATATTGCAACTGAAAATTTGCATCCTTAGTCAACTGTCATTCATATACCCAAGTTTATTTCTGTAATATGACCATTGTATTTAGCATGTCTATCAGTGTGTATTCCGTTGTGAAACCATATATGAGCATTGTTATCAATAATTTGGCAAGTGAAATGGCTGTCACCATGGTTGTCAAAGCGAGATTGTATCGCTGATTATCGGACATCAGATCTATGGACAATGTAGATTAGATATGTAGATAGATAAGATCAGATAGTACATAGCATGTGATTCCACCATCCTTATGGTCACACACGATGCAATACTTGCACCATATGGCATCGTGTTCCAGTAGTTTCCATGACTGAATAGCAGAAGTACCATGAGGCTTCTGCATGACTCATATTTCATATACCAAATGTATTGAGCTTACTAAAGGCTCAGTCAACACCATTCAGTTATGTAGGATGCTCAGTCATTGCTTACATTCTCTATTCAGTAGTATTAGCAAGCAGGACTGTGCATTACCAATCATTACTCATAGGATTACCAATCCTTACCAATCCTTACTCATATGACATTACTGTAGCATTAGTAATCTAGTTACAGACATGTATATATACAGCTCCTAGAGAGCAAAGAAATAAGAAGACACTTACTCCCAGAGTTAGTTGACTCTCCTAGTCATCCCCTACACTCGTAACTTTCAAACAGCATGTTAAGCTTGACAATGAAGAGGAGAATTACAATTCCTGAAGAATGAAGAAGAATTGTTCCAGTGTGCTCCAGCACATTGATGCCTTTTCAGATGTGACCTTTTTGTCCCCCAAAGTGTGGGAATCTGATGGCAGAATACAGAAAGTAACAGTGTCAATAACAAAACAATGAATACAGCTGATGGCATCACACTGGCCTTGTTATCAGCCCTTTATAACTTTGTATCAGATCACTTTTGCAATCAAAATGCAGTTTTTGATTTTTACAGACTGCACATGGGTACAAATCTGTGCATATTATACACCATTGGATAGCCCTATCTTGTGGCAACATCTTGGTACAAACATCCTGTCAATTGAAGTGGAATTGAGCAAGTTATGGCCAGTCTACTGGAAAAGGTCACTCAGACTCAGATTCAAACTGCACTCTTGCTATGATGTCAAATTCTGGTCAAGTACATGTGCAGCAGTCTACAGACATTGCTTGCTCTCTGAACAAGGAATACAATTAGAAGACATGCCACACATAGTATTGGCTCTGAGCAAGAGTTACCAGTACTTTGGAAGCTAACTACCAAACCCAATCCCTACATTCTTGGACAATGTAAATTTGTGGCTGCATTAGTAGTGAGTACTGTATCTGATTGTTTCACAAAGTTTCACAACTGTTAGTTGCTCTCTAAGCAGGAGTTACAATCAGAACACAGCCTGTGGCGGTTCCAATGGGGTGAGGCAGTTCAGACATCAACAGTACATGGCTGCATCAGCAGCAAGCACTGCATTGGATTGTTGCACAAAGTTTTACAACCATTAGTTGCTCTGTCAGGAGGAGTTAGAATCAGAACATAGCCTGTGGCAGTTCTGATGGGGCTGAGGCAGTCCAGACATCAACAGGCCGTGGTTGCATCACCATAGAGCACTGCCTTTGATTCTTCCATACAGTTTCACAACCACCAGTTGCTCTATAAGCAGGGGTTACAATCAGAACATAGCCTGTGGCAGCTCTGATGGGGGTGAGGCAATGGAGACATCAGCTAGACATGGTTTCATCAGCAGCCAGCGCTGCATTCAATTGGTTCACAAAATTTCACAACCATTAGTTGCTCTCTAAGGAGGAGTTACAATCAGAGCACAGCCTGTGGCAGTTCTAGTGGGGCTGAGGCAGTTCAGACATCAACAGGACATAGTTGCATCAGAAGCAAGCACTGCATTTGATTGTTCCACAAAGTTTCACAACCACTAGTTGCTCTATAAGCAGGAGTTACAATCAGAACACAGCCTGTGGCAGTTTCAATGGAGATGAGGCAGTTCTAGTGGGGCTGAGGCAGTTCAGAGATCAACAGGACATGGTTGCATCACCACAGAGCACTGCCTTTGATTCTTTCACACAGTTTCACAACCACTAGTGGCTCTATAAGCAGGAGTTACAATCAGAACACAGCCTGTGGCAGTTTCAATGGAGATGAGGCAGTTTATACCTCAACAGGATATCCAGCCCTTCATTTCTTGAGCAAGCAATTTTCTGTCATCAGCAGTGAACACTGCATGAGATTCATGATAAGATATATGAAGCCCCTTGCCACCATTGGTGACTACCCTCATCAATGTATGGCTTGTTTTCCTGCAACCAAACTTATCATTTGTAGTAGAGTCACTTTATCCCAGATCAAGTTGCCTATCAACAGTGTCCCCAATATAAAATGCCCGTAATACAGTCAATATTCATGACCAGATGGCTTGGCAAAGTCCTTATCAGGAACAGAGTTGTTTACTCAGGTTCCTTTTGGTAACAAAGTCACAGGTGCAATTAACTGTTTCATGCTAGATGATTTATTCAATTTGCTATCAATAACATAATCACTTGCAACCCTGCTCCTGCAGTATACCAAATTGTATCTAGAATATTTAACATAGTTCAACATCATCAAGAAGAAGATGCATGTCAAACAATCTTTATCTCCATGCTCTACTCCACAAACTTGTACATGTCTTAATTTTGTACTCACACCCATTGTTGCACTTCAAACAATGCAACACAGTCCCTCTTCTTTCATGAATAATTGTGTGCTCCAGTGGAGACAAACCACCAAATCACTATACATTAATCATTGAAGAAGCTATTCCCAACAGAATTACTTGTTCAGGCTGCTACATGCACCAAGTTTACTTACAAATCCAGCTCAAAGATTAATATTTCATTCAATCTTCAGGAATTGTACTTGCCGCTTGCCGGCCTTGCTAACGCTAGTTATCAATCAACAGGCCTGGCACAGGGTTGAGTATGAATACTATAAGTACAGGGATGTGTGTACCTGGCACGGGGTTGAGTTAACTAATTGGAGTTAGGTCCGAGGTTTGAATGGACACAAGAAGATAACCAATAACATAATAGTTCTGTGTTGAACAGAGGTGATGTGGATCAGAAAGTGAGGGAGGAAGGATGAGTTGGATCATCAAGGCAAACATAAGGTGTTAAGACCAACTATTGTCAAGGGACAAGTTGTCAAGTCAGAACCCCTTGGTGTAGCTACACACAAGGTCGAATGATGGTCTAGGCTGTGCGGTTGCTGTCAAGCACAGTGGCAGACAGATGATGGTTCGACAGAAGGAATATTGATACGAAGTGGATAGACTGAGGTTCTGGCCCCCATGTCTAGCGGCTATTTATACATGTTGACCTAACTACTTTTGGACCAGTCCAAAGTAGTGGTAGCAAATCAGAGGAATAGAAAGGAAGAACAATACACAGAGAACAAGAGCTGCTTTAGAAGGCCAATGTGAGAAAAGACCGTCAAGGCGCAGAAACAAGGGACAATAGAAAGGTGAGGTATGAGGCAAAGATCAATAGAGAAGGGGTTGAACCCAAGACAGGGGATAGACAGGGTTGGACCCAATGGAATGGTAACGGAGGTATGGAAAGGCTGAGGGTTGAACCAAGGCAATGGTAACCAATCAGAGTGGGGTCCGAGGTTTGAATGGACACAGGGAGACAATCAATGACATAATAGTTTGTGTTGAACGGAGGCGGTGTGGATCAGGGAATGTAGGGGAAAGGACGAGTTGGATTGTCAAGGCAAGTGTAAAAAGGATAACTAGTTATCAGGATAATCGAAGAAGTGAAGAAAAACAATAAGGTGTGAAGACCATTTGTAACATTTCCCCATGTTCTGTTGGCTCAACATCTTCCTCGGCATCAAGATTCTTGGTACCATGTGCAAACCTGTAGACTTTGTGGTGCGCATCTTCTTCATCACCAAAGACACCTTCGTCACTATTCTTTTTTTCTTGCTGATTCATCCTAACAATGGATACGTCAAAAGTCAGGGTTGTGTGTGCTGCTAAGACTCAACGGTGCTGTCAGACCTCTGAGTACCTAAGACACAAGTGTCAAGCGAGTGAGCCCAAGGTGCAAAGGAAGAGAGCATGATTATAATATAACTGTACCTAAGACATGAGCGTCAAGCAAGTGAGCTAAGTACAGGGTCAACATATGTACATACTGCAAATGCAAGGGAGATGAAGCTTACCCCAAGGTGCAAAGGAAGAGAGCACGATGGGGGGAAATGAGAGGAATGAGTGAACTCTTATAGCACAACGAGAGACGGCTCGATAAGGAAATGATAATCAAAAAGGGTGTGTCTGTGGAAATGATGCTACGCTAACATGTGATTCATATATGATAAGAACAAGAAAACAAACAAGGGGACCTTGTCCGTGAGTGAGAGCTGGAAATATCAATACATCCATCTTCCTCTTCTTCTTCCTCAACCTCCTCATCATCTTTCCATTGAGAACTGCCCCAGAATGTGCCTGAGTCAGAATCATTGTCACTTTCACCACCTGTGCTGTGATCTTCTTGATCAATGGACTTAGAGGTGCAAGCTGGGAGTTTGATTTTTGGAATGGCAGTAGTGATGGGAAGAGGTCGACCCTGAACAGTAAGTCTGACACATGCAAAGGGCTTTTCTGGGGTGGTAAAATCTGGTATTGATTAATATCACAATGTGTACTCTTAGAACACATGACTTGCGTGTAAGCAGTGCAAACAGAAGAAAAACCTGTGCAGGTTGAGGAAACCAACACAAGCATAGGCTGGCAGAGGTATAAATAGAGCTTTACCAGAAAAGAGACAGGGTGGCTGTCCCAAAGGCCGTCTAAGTAACAATGATACACTATGACACATGTGTGAGTATGTGAGCAGTGCAAACAGAATAAACAAAGAGCATGACAGAGGCATGGATAAAGCTTTACTGGAAAAGGGGAATTGGAAGATTTACATTGCCATCAGTGAGTTTTGTACGCTATGTAACAGTCTTATATACCAAACTATGTACTCTCTTATTTACTAAAATATGTACTCTCTTGATTATATTTACTGTGCTATGTAAATGCCTAAGATTACCATGTGTACTAGCTATTGATGAGCTCACAAATTGCCCCAAAGTCCCCCGCCAAGCTCTTGGTGTGCCGCCATCAGCCCGCGCCTAGCAGAGTTTCATTAGTGCTGACAATTGGGTGGGAGATTAACGTCAAGTGGCTCAGCACTTGTACCAGAGGTGTACATAATGAGTAAATGACTCATGCTAGTACTTGTCCTCAGACATAGGCTTTAGGCATCCTCTGGAGTTGTACTACATGCTTTCCATGTCATTTCTATGCTACTAGAACACAGTCGTACATATATGTGCAGTACTACTATAGTGCTATACTACTTAGTCTATACAACCCATATCTGTACATCTCAGCTAATGTGATGGTTACTACTGGAGTTACCATATACAGCTGCATAATTCCCTTATCAAGACTGTGGGAACTCTGCTACCTTAGAGCATCCTTGTAACAAGGCATGGGAAACTACATATTATATTATATAGTTTTAACACTCCCACTTAACCGTTACATTAGTGAGTGTTTAGACCAATTAGACCTAATCTCCCACTGAAGTATGATTGCTTCTGAAATGCCAATGACTTTGTCATGATATCAGCAATCTGTTCTTCGGTTGGAACTGCGTATAGTTTGGCATTCTTATTTTTGACAAACTCTCTAACATAATGATATCGAATGTCAATATGCTTTGAGCGTGACTCTATCTTTGGATTCTTGGTGAAACAAATAGCACCATGATTATCACAGCATAGAATGGTAGGCTCTTGCTGTTTTACCAATTCTTTGAGCACAGTGCGCAACCAAGTACATTGCTTGGAAGTTTCGCACAAGGCCATGTATTCTGATTCCATTGATGATAGAGCAACGGTTTTGTGCTTTTTAGAAGTCCAGGAAATTGCTCCTTCAGCCAATAGAAATACATATCCTGTTGTCGAATGTCTGTCGTCTTTATTCTCAGCCCAGTCTGCATCCGAATAACCAATAATACCAGCATTACTTGACCCATTATACTTGATTGCATAGGACTGCGTTCCAAGCAAATATCTCAGTATATAATTAGCTGATTTATCATGGTGGTCAGTCGGATTTGACATGTACTGTGAACACCGCACATCAGGGTCCATTATTATTGAAAAATAGTTGTTAAATATCTTGAATATTATTCACCTATTGTGCAAATATCCTTGGTGCCCAATATTGGTGAGATATTCTGTAAGGAAATGTGCAGGACGTCAACTCGTAAGCACGATTATTATTCGGAATATTGACTGTGTTTGCTTGTCCGCAACTGTACAACAACAACGAGGGAGTCGGCGCCAACTCTGCAACGTGGCTGTGGCCACATTGGGCAAAGAAGCTCGATAGAGTGCGGCGCGCGTGACAGAGAATGTTTGTTTTGGCAGCTGAAGAGCTTGCTGCTCTTCTTCGACGTCTAGGACGATGGCTTGCACATCCTCGCCTTCGTCCGCCGCCCCTCTTTCTCTCTCTCTCTCTCTCTTTACCACCACCACCCCCCCTCCCCGCCTGGTCTTCTCGAACGCCCGCTTCCTATATAAGCCTTATCTCAGTCCTCCACTTGTCTTCCCCCTCGACCCTCACAACAACCATGGCTCCCCCACACCAGTTTCAGTCCCATGGCTCAGAAGCCCTTTGTTGCAGGCTCTCTAGTGTCGTCGCTGCAAAACGGCCAAACGTCGCCGGCTTTGCCAGCCTCACCGTGAGTGTCTGATCAATTGCATCTTCAACACGCTCATCACCTCATGTCCTGTCCTTAGCCGATGTGGGCAGGTATCGCCGGTACTGTCGTGAACAATGGCACGTCCTTCGAGGTCGCAATCTCCGTTCACGACTCGGTTTACAACACCGATTTCGCCTCCGCTCTCGTGCCCTACGACGCGACTGAGCCCGATGCGCAATCCGAGGCCATCGAGAAGCACGTCATCTCCACGATTTGCAAGTTTTCCACAGAGCATCTTTGCAAGTTCCTTGGAGCAGGCGTAACGCTCAGTCTTCTGAAGGAAGTACGTGCCATCCTCATCAGGCAATTGCGCCGCTGATCTAGCACTTCAAGGCTCCCAACCTGTGCACTCGTCTCTGGCTCATGGTGCACACGCGGTGATTGATCGCTAACGGGTTTCTCTCCTGTTTTACATCCTTACGGATGCAGACTCTCAGCGTGACCACGTGCTGGGCTTCTTTTCCAAAGTACGTCGTCATTACTCAGTCTCCTCAGCCGAGTACTCAATTGATCATACAGGAACAAGTATCCTACGATGATTACAATCTTGCGTGCATAGTAGTCCTCCCCCCACACCAAAAGAAAGGGTACGGGATGCTCCTAATCGAATTCAGTGAGTCTCCACGCGCGGGTCTGAGCGTCCAGTCTGATTTAGCTTTTTGACATGAGGTTATGAAATCTCAAGACGAGCAGGGAAACCAGGCACGCCAGAGCGACCACTCTCTGACCTTGGTCTACGAAGTTACCTCACGTACTGGATAGCCACCCTTGTACGCTACTTTTGGTACGTCCCGAGTCTTTACTGTGATCTTTCGCTCACTGGAGACTCGCAGACAACTGCTATCTGTTCTCCCTGCGGACACCAGTCGGCTCATCTCCCAAGGGAATGCCCAGAGCCGAACCCCCGACACAGATCTGGTGATGTCGCCAGTACGAATTTGGATTGTGAACGTTAATTTGCATGCTCGTGCGCGACTCATCGACATTGATGGAACTTCGCGTTCAGGGTTTTTAGTGCCGACCGCCTTCGACGACAACAGCAAGTACATTATGTGTCTAGTTCTTGTTCTCACGTCATGTATATATATGTATGTACAGCATGCATGCGCATATAGATCTGATTGTCATACGCGTGATATTGAGAATCCCGAGCGGAATGCATATGGAAGCGCGAGAACCGCAATATTAATATTAATATATATGGCGGCCACCTATTGTTCCGCTTGAAGAATACATGACTTATAGGCCATTAATATCCGGTCTTTATTTTCACATAATCTTTATATATTCTCGTGCATATTTGATGAATATGCGAAGAATATGCAGCCTATTCAGCGCCTATTTCTCAATAATAGGAGAGGCTGATGTGCGGTGGAAAGACGTATGACTGCATATGAAATGTCTGGTCTAGTACCAATCATAACATATATAAGCGTGCCAACCAACACTTGATACTGTCTCAGTAAACCAAAACCTGCTTTGTAGTCAGAATCTGCCTTCTGTAGTACAGCACCTGAAGGTAATGGTGCCCGAGCAGGATTAGCATTTGCCATATTGAATTGTTTCAAAGCCTCTTGAATATACGACTCTTGGTCAAGTAGAATTGTTTTAGCTTTACAATCTCTCTGCAAACGCATGCCTAGAATAAGCTTAGCTTCTCCTAAGTCACACATCTGATAGCGGTCCATGAGATTTTTCTTAAGTGCAGACATAGCAAGTTTACTATTTCCTATTGGAAATATATCGTCAACATATAGATTGAGAATTAAATCCCCCCCTTGTTGCCGATACACGTACACACCAGCATCTGAATGAATTTGGTCAAAGCCTAATTCTATCAGAGTGTTATGAATTTTGATATTCCATGTCTGTGAAGCTTGTTTAAGTCCATAAATGGCTTTCTTAAGCAAACAACATGGTTCTCCATTCCCTTCTCCACAAAAACCTTCTGGTGTTCCATATAGATTTCTTTGTCCATTTCTCCGTAAAGGAAAGCTGTTTTCACATCCAATACCTTGATTTCCCAATCTTCGAGTGCAGCTATAGCTAATAGCATGCATATGGATTCAAAACATGCAACTGGTGAGAAAGTTTCTTGATAATCAATTCCTTCAACTTGGGTGAATCCTTTTGCAACAAGACGCGCTTTATATCGACCATCAGACTTTATGGTGAAGACCCATTTGCATTTCACAATTTTGTGTGATGTGTCTGGTTGTTGTACAAGTGTCCAAGTTTTGTTCTTCATTTGAGAATCAATTTTGTCTTGTGCAGCAGCAAACCATTGATCCCGATCATCTCTTTTCATTGCCTGCTTCCAGGTCTATGGATATGCATTGATTAAATAAGCAGTGATTGAATTAAGAGTCTTGTCATCAATTTCTGCAGAATTATCATTATCAGTTAAGCCTTTTGATAGAGTTTGATGTTCTGGACCCGGTTCAACGGAAGGTGATCTTGAGGGTTGATGTGATGACGTTCTTAAGTGCAAAGGTATCTGTAATCTGGATGGCCCTGCAACTGGAGATCTCGTGCGTGTTCTCGATTTCCATTCAGCTCTCAAACAAAGCCCATCTTGTTCTTCTTTCTTGTCCTTAGCCACTTGCTTTTCTAAAGCTTTCTGTATATCCACCGGCCGCATGGAAAGCTTATGATTTTTTCCAGCAGTTGAACGTTTGTTCTGGTTGATAGGTGGTGGCAAGGGTGGTTTAGGCTTAGATCCTCGTTTGATTTGTGGTTGTAGTTCTTTGTCAAGTACCGGAGTGAAGGGATTTGCTGCTGTTGTCAAGAAGGATGAGTAGGTGCTTGGTGCTCTTGATGATCATCATCCCCATCATCAGAATCTGGGTGACCTTGTTCATCATTCTCTTCAAAAGGTGAAAAAATATTGTGTGGAGGGACAGTGTTATTATCACTGTTATCGCCAACTAAAGGTTGTTTGGAAGGAGTAATATCTTTACGATATGGGAAATGAGTCTCGTCAAATACTGCATTGCGAGCAATGACGATTCGCTGTTTATCCCAGAACCAGTAAGCCTTTACACCTGGTTCATATCCAACAAATATCATAGAAGTTGCTTTTGGTGACAATGTGTTCTGATGACTCTTGATCGGTACATGGACGTATGCACAACATCCAAATACACAAAGTATTGAGATATCTGGTTTTATACCCAGAAAACTCTCTATAGGTGTCTGCCAGTTTAATCATACATTAGGTAGACGGTTAGTTAAATATACTGCTGCTTCGCAAGTAAGCTTCCAGAAACCATTTGATAACTAGCTTGCTGACACAATGCTTCGGCTTTATATTTTATGGTCTGTTGCCATTGCTCAGCTCTACCATTTTGTTGTGGAGTATACAGTACAGACATTTGTAGTTCTATTCCGTGTTCCTTCAGATAATCCTTGAACTCATTATTAATGAACTTTGTTCCGCCATCACATCTGAACTTCTTCATCTTCTTTCCTGTTTGGTTTTTGGCCCATGACTTGTATTCTTTGAATCTTGTGAACACTTCATCTTTGTGCTTGAGATAATAGAGCATCACATGACTAGAAGCATCATCAAGACAAGTCATACCGTATTTGTAACCATCAATAGAAGTTGTAGAAATGAGATTGGAATGAGTTAATTCAAGGACTTCTGCAGCTCTCAACATAGATGGTGGAAATGGTTGTCTCTTTCCTTTTCCAACTTGACATCCGTGACAAGGAGAAATGGTTGATGGAATAGGAATCTTTTCTTTTAATCCCTTTGTTCCTTTGTGAAGATTTTTGACAATCTTATTCCCTGGGTGTCCTAGTTGATTGTGCCACAACGTATAATCATTACGACTAACTTTATTAATCGAGTCTATCTTCCTGACTAGACGTCCTTTAATCCACCAAAGTCCGGCATGATCAGGTTGACCATTTATAATCTCTTTTCCTTCATTATAAATTGTCCATCCTTTCGATGTAACACTGCTGGTGCATCCTAGTTGCAGTGCTTTAGAAGGAGAAAAGAATCTTGTAGTTGCATCTGGTATATAGAGGACATTGTTCAAGGTTGTGTGATGTATTTTATCTTTCACAAGAATTGTGACATGGATAGTCCAACAGAGACTGGATTTTTCCAACATTGTCACAAGTTTACAGCCTTAGGCACCTATCTGGAGCGCTTATTTTCCGGCTAGGAGTGTTACCGGACCTAACCCTAATCCGGGTCATGTGACATCCTGCCTTATTTGTTAATAGTCCAGACCCAAACTCTAGACTCAATCTGGAGCGGTTCCAGATCACTCTAGGCTATTGTTCCATTGTTCCCCTTCCATTGTCAGGGATTCCCCCAGTTCTTATTGTCCTATTGTCTTCCGTCTATTGTTTTCTGTCTATTGTTAGGGATTCCCCAGGGATTCCCCCAGTTTCTATTGTTCTATTGTTCCTGTTCTATTGTTCTATTGTCTATTGTTCTAGTTCTATTGTTCTACGTACCCTGGTCCCTGATCATTACCCTGGTCTCTGATTGTTCTATTGTTACTCCAGCCCCACAGTTACTCCAGTCTCTAGTGTGGCAACTTGTGCACAGACCACCCAGCCACAGTATATATAGTAGACCTTACCCTCCCTAGCTCTGCATCTTGACCTCTCTGTCATTTGCACTGCTAGTATCCGGCCTCTGTGCCTGCTTGCCTGCTTATCATTGACTTTGACCTCGTTGTCGTCGTTAGAGATCCCTTTCCATTTCCACACCACATCTACTCCACCCTTGTTTAGGGTTTATCAGTCTATCAGCAGTCGCTCTGCAACAAATTGTGTCGAGTACAACCGTTTGTTTTCCCAATATCTTGACAGTCATATCTTTACCTGCTACAGAGCATGTCCCTGCTACTGTTGCGGGTTGATACGAGATAAAATCGTCAATATCATTGGTGATGTGACTAGTAGCACCACTGTCAATGAGCCATTCAATGCTTTCAGTCTCACATGTGGAATAAAGAGAAACATTGATGATTTCATTATCATGCTCGAAGACAGGTTTGGTATCTACTTGAAGATTGTTTACAGAGACTTCTTGCATTGTCCTCCTTTCTTTCCTTTATTTTCCTTGTTACCCTGCTTGTTGTTGGTAGAAGATCCTTGCTGATTGTTTCCATTACCACAAGACTTGTTCTGGTTAGGTTTCCCTTTATCCCAGTGCTGACTCGTAGTATGGTTAGAAAGCCCACACTTCTTGCATTTTTCCTTCGGTAAACGCGTGGTCTGTGTAATCTGATTCGCATTTTCACTGTTTGAACCCTTTTGACATAACTCTTCCGCAAGTATCTTGGGGATGAGCATATCAAACTTGATTTCTTTGGGTTTTGCAACAGTTCCAATGTATGCAGAAATGGCAGTTGCATATGACATCGGTAAAGCCCACAAAAGAATATGAATTTTAAACTGATCATCAAGGTCCAATCCAGCAACTTTGGTATCTCCAATCTTAGTACAGAAGCCTTGAATTCGTACGTTCATATCCTTAGACTCATCAAAAGTTGAGCTAAGTAGGTTTCTGAACACAACAGAGCTTGCTAAGACTGATGTCTTCTCAAAGTCTGTTTTCAATTTCTTCTACACCTCGGAGGCCAATTCCTCTCCTTCAAGATAGGATTGCAAAGTAATGTCAAGGTAAATATTAAAATAAGCTAAAGCGCATTGGTTCCAAATTTCCCAATCCTTAAGTTCCTTCTTTTTGTCAGAAGTGTCAGGAGGTGCAGTAGTTGTACCAGAACCTGAACTGGTTGCAACTGATGCGGGTAAGGTGGATTTTGTTTCGGTTCCATTCACGATTAACCAAGTGTTTGAATATCTGAACAAGCCAATCATAGCGGTGGACCATTTCTTGAAGTTTGAACCGTCAAAGACAATCATTTGACTACCGCTAATCTTTTCTGGTTCAGCCATTATAACCAAAAGCAATCAAGGATCAAGTTGTAGTACAGACTCTGGGCCACTCAAAGACTACAGCAGACACAAAGTGCAACAACTGCAACTGCACTGTGATGGGATGTGACTGCTTACGTCAAGTTCCTCTTCTGGGGCGATAGATGCCTGTGCTGCGAGCAGCGAGTGGCGGTGCTGCACCAACAGTGAACAACCCTAATGAGAGTTATGACCTGTAATAGCATTACTTATGAAGGTGAATAATCCAAACACATTAGTAACAAAAGTTGTAAAATGCAGCAAAATCACTTTTGAAAGTGAGTAATGCAAGCTCATTAGTAACAAAGGTTGTTACCAATAACAAATTACCTGTCAAACTAAGTATTCTGGCCAAGTTAATTATGAAAGTAGTTACCTGTCACAACAGTACTTATGAAAGTAAGAGATTTGAACACATTGGTAACAAAAGCCATTAGTGGTAACAAAGACGCTTATGAAAGTGGTTAATGCAGCCACATTAGTCACAAAAGTTGTTACCACTCACAACATTACCTATCAAATTGAAAGTTGCTGGTGAAGGTTGTTACCAGTAACATCAAAGTGAGTAGTGCAGGCACATCAATAACAAAAGCGGGGTGGGTATTTGGGCAGATTAGCAACAAAATTAGTTATCAAATTATTGTGAGCAAGTTACTAGTGCAAGTGGTTACTGGTAACTTTGCTCATCAAAGTTGGTATTTCAAACACATTAATAGACAAAAGCTGCTACCAATCACAATATTACTTCACAAATCAAGTATTCTGAGCAAATTACTAACAAAAGCTGTTACTAGTAACATTAAAGTGAGTAATGCAGGCACATTAGTAATGAAAGCTGTCAACAATAACAAAATTACTTATTGAATTGGGTAATTTCCAACACATTTGTAGCAAAATTACTTTTGTGAGTGTGTGATTTGGGCACATTTTCAACAAAGTATCTAATGAACAACAAAGTCACTTATGAAAGTGGGTAATCCAAACACATCAGTCATTGTTACCAATAACACAATGACTATTCAAAGTAAGTATTCTGGGCAAGTTGCTGATGACAGTGGTTACCAACAACACAATTCCTTTTCAAAGTGGCTGATCCCAACACATTAGTGACAAAATTGCTTATCAAGGTGGGTAATGTGGGCACATCAGTGACAAAAGTTTTACCAATCCAAAAACATTAGTAGTAGAAGCTGTTACTAGTAACAAAGTTAGTCATCAAAGTGTACCAGTAACATGATTACTCATAAAGGTTGGTAATCCAAACACATTAGTAACAAAAGTTGTTGCCAATAACAAAATTACTCATTAAAGTAAGTATGACTGTAATATTTCTACATGAGATTATATCAGTGCCATATGCTAGATCTACTCTATGCCACTTTACACAGAATAGCTGGAAGAATAAATCAAGTGTAACCACCCATGTGAATCACAAGCTATTTCCAGCTGATGATTGCCTTAAAGCACAACACATCAACAAAACAGTGTACCTGTTGTCATAGCAGTAATGACCTTTTATTCGAATTTTGACATACTATGCAGGCTAGTAGATATGTATTTAACTTGCATAGAATCAATTACCATTGTTTGAAAGTTACGAGTGTAGGGGATGACTAGGAGAGTCAACTAACTCTAGGAGTAAGTGTCTTATTATTTCTCTGCTCTCTAGGAGCAGTATATATACATGTCTGTAACTAGATTACTAATGCTACAGTAATGTCATATGAGTAAGGATTGGTAAGGATTGGTAATCCTATGAGTAATGATTGGTAATGCACAGTCCTGCTTGCTAATACTACTGAATAGAGAATGTAAGCGATGACTGAGCATCCTACATAACTCAATGGTGCTGACTGAGCCTTTGGTAAGCTCAATACATTTGGTATATGAAATATGAGTCATGCAGAAGCCTCATGGTACTTCTGCTATTCAGTCATGGAAACTACTGGAACACGATGCCATATGGTGCAAGTATTGCATCGTGTGTGACCATAAGGATGGTGGAATCACATGCTATGTACTATCTGATCTTATCTATCTACATATCTAATCTACATTGTCCATAGATCTGATGTCCGGTAATCAGCGATACAATCTCGCTTTGACACTCCCACTTGATGCCAACATCATTTTGCTTTGAACTACTTTGAATGACAGCATCTCGTTAGGGTGCAGTGAAGTTCACTAGTCCAAGACTCCCACTGAATTTAGACTGTTTCTGAAATGCCAATGACTTGGTCATAATATCAGCAACTTGGTCTTCAGTTGGGATGGCATACAGTTCTGCCTTTTTGTCTTCATTTATGAACTCGCGAACATAGTGGTAACGAATGTCAATGTGCTTTGAACGAGCTTCAATCTTTGGATTCTTTGTGAAGAAGATGGCACCGTGGTTGTCGCAATAGATCGTAGTGGGACCTCTTGGTGACATATCCAATTCCGTAAGCATAGTACGTATCCAAGCACACTGCCTCACTGTGTCGCATAATGCCATGTACTCTGCTTCCATTGAAGAGAGTGCTACGGTCTTCTGTTTCCTCGAGACCCATGACACTGCGCCTTTGGCCAGAAGGAATGCATAGCCAGTAGTGGAGTGTCTATTGTCTTTGTTCTCAGCCCAGTCTGCGTCTGAGTACCCAACTAGTCCAGATTGGCTGCGTCCATCATACTTGATAGCATATGACTGAGTACCAAGTAGATAACGGAGTATGTACTTTGCAGCATTCATATGGATCTGAGTGGGATTTGACATATACTGAGAAAGACGTATGACAGCATATGAAATGTCGGGACGAGTACCAATCATAACATATATGAGTGTACCAATCAAGGCTTGATACAAACTCCTAAGCTCATGTTCCGCTGTTTAGTCGGAATCTGCTTTACGAAGTTCTAGTCCAGATGGTAAAGGTGTACGGGCAGGATTAGCATTGATCATTTGAAAACGTTTAAGAGCATCTTCAATGTACGACCCTTGAGAAAGGTAGAGTGTACGCTCTTTACGATTTCTATGCACTTGCATGCCTAGGATTAGCTTTGCTTCTCCTAAGTCACGCATCTCATATTGATTCATGAGATTTGTTTTGAGTGCTTTGATCCCAGCTTTATCGTTGCCAATAGGAAATATATCATCAACATAGAGGATAAGCATCAAAGTCCCCCCTTGTTGGTGATATATGTATACACCAGCATCAGACTCAATACGTTCAAAGCCTAAAGCTACAAGCGTATTGTGTATTTTGATATTCCAAGTTCGTGAAGCTTGTTTAAGTCCATAAATGGCTTTCTTAAGCAAACAAACATGGTTCTCTTTTCCCTTCTCTACGAAACCTTCTGGTTGTTCCATATAGATTTCCTCATCCAGTTCGCCGTACAGGAATGCTGTTTTTACGTCCAGTGCCTCGATTTCCCAATTCTCGAGTGCAGCTATAGCTAATAGCGTGCGGATGGACTCAAAACGTGCGACTGGTGAGAAGGTTTCTTGATAATCAATTCCTTCAACTTGCGTGAAGCCTTTTGCTACAAGACGTGCTTTGTAACGACCGTCAGATTTGACTGCAAAGACCCATTTGCATTTGACTATTTTTCATGAAGGGTCTGGTCGTTTAACAAGCTTCCAAGTGCCATTCTTCATTTGAGAGGCAATTTCGTCTTGTGCAGCAGCGTACCATAAATCTCTATTGTCACTTTTCATCGCTTGTTTCCAAGTCTGAGGAAATTCGTTCATTGCGAACGCCGTGACATATGACGACAATATATGTTCTAGAGATTCAGATTGACCCTCCGATTGACTTGGTAGATCAGATGGGAGATCAATGTTCGATTCCTCCGGTGTCGAAGGTAATCTAGAAGATCCAGGTACTGGATTAGACGCTGTACGTCTTACTGGTCCAGGTACTGCTGGCTTCGTTGATTCTCTCCATTTAGCCGTTTGCTCCTTTTGTCGCTTTTCAACACCCTTATCGCGAGCAACTGCCTGTTCATTACGCTTCACTTCGTCAACTGGATTAAAGCCAAGCGAAGGATTCTTTCCAGCAGTTGATCTCTTTGGTCGAGACAGTGGTTGCTGCTGTACTGGTTGACGTGCGTTTGAACGTGAAGGCTGAGGCAGTGCTTGCTGCGGTCTACTGACTGGTGTGCCGCGGGTATTACGACTGGGTGCTCTCGGCTGAGGTACAGGCGGCTGAGGAGGATTCTGCGGTTCTTGTTGTCTTTGATGATTATCATCTCTATCATCAAGCTCATTGTGACCAGCATCATCGTCCTCATCAACAAAAGGTAAATCGATATCATGTAGAGCTTGTGGATTATCATCGGATTGGGGTTGTTTGGAAAGAGAAGTATCAAGATCGGTACGGTATGGGAAAGTATTCTCGTCAAACTTTACGTCGGTCGCTAAGACTATCCGTTGTTTATCCCAGAACTGGTAACCCTTAAGACCAGGTTCATATCCAACGAATATCATAGGAGCTGCCTTGGCAGACAGCTTGTTCTGACGACGTTCCTTGTGTATAAAGACGTATGCGCGACATCCAAATACACGAAGGCGAGAAATATCAGGTTTTTCACCCAAAAATTTCTCAATAGGTGTGAGCCAATTAAGACGCTGACTTGGTAGGCGGTTATAAACGTATACGGCAGCCTTGCATGACAACTTCCAAAAGCCGTTAGAAAGACCAGCGTGGTGACGCATGGCTTCTGCTTTATAAACAATTGCCTGCTGCCATCGTTCCGCTCTACCATTCTGCTGATGTGAATAAGGTGTGGATGTCTGACGTTCTATACCATACTGATGTAGGTATTTAGTGAACTCATCATTCAAGAACTCTGTACCCCTATCACTGTGAAACTTCTTCATCTTTTGACCAGTCTGGTTTTCTGCCCATGTTTTCCATCTCTTAAACTCGGATAATGCTTGGTTTTTATGCTTGAGGTAACATTGTTCCCCCATACCAGTAGCATCGTCTAAGAGAGTCATGGCGTACTTGTAACCATTAATCGAAAGCGAAGGAAATTCAACTAAGTCCGAGTGAACCAATTCTAGTGGCTCCTTGGCTCGTGATAAAGAGGGTGGTTTTGGAAGTTGCTTTCCTCGACCAAGTTCACATCCATGGCATGGAGCAGTAGAGGATGGAACAGAGATACGCTCAGGTAATCCCTTAGTCCCTTTGTGAAGATTCTCAACAATGCACTTCCACGGATGTCCTAGCCTATTATGCCACAACAGATAATTATCAGAGGTCTTTATGGCTGCTACTGTCTCTTGTCGTTTTACTATGCGCGCATTTATGTGGTACATGCCTGCGTCGTCACAGTTTCCATACAGGAAATCTTTGCCCTTGTGTTGTATAGTCCAGCCTTTCGCTGTGATTTGACTTGTATAGCCATTGGCCAAAGCCTTACAAGGTGCAAAGAATCGAGTAACTGCGTCTGGGATATAAAGAACGTTCTGAAGGGTGGCACGGCTTACTACACCATTTTTGAGCGTTGAGTCAATAATCACAGTCCCCCTTCCCAATATCTGAAGTGACATTTTCCTTCCTGCAACCGAACAGAATCCGGGTTTCACTGCAGCGGAATATTGTACAAAGTCAGAATATTGGTTAGTGATATGGCTACTCACGCCACTGTCAATAAGCCATTGGACAGTATCACGCTCGTGCGAGGAATAGAGTGAACCAGTGATCATTTCGAAAGACTCAGTCTCGAATACAGGCATAGTTTCTACGTTAACACTTTAAACTCGTGCTTTTCCTTTTCCCTTCTGATCCTTTTTCCCATTCTTGTTGTCCTGTTTCTTCTTGTTCTGCTGCTGATTGTTCTGCGCTCCAGACGACTTGTTCTTCCGAGTATTGTTATTGGACGGTTTAGTGTCCCAGTGCTCCTCGGTAGAGTGATTGGTCTTGCCACATCTGTCACATCTCTTTGAACCTTTATTGAATCGCTTGACTTGAGTTATCCTTGAAGCAGAGGTGCCTACTTCGTTAGAAAGATGCCTAGTTTCCTCGGCTTCAATCTTAGGAATGATGTTACTCAAGGTCAAGTTCTTCAGGTCATCGATAGTGCTGATGTATGCGGATAAAGCAAGATCATATGAAGGAGGAAGTTTTCCCAGCAACAGGAAAGCCTTCATTTTGTCGTCAAGAGTGAGACCAGCAGTAGCGACATCTTTGATCATGGTCTGGTACTTTTCGATCTGAGGACGTATTTCTTGATTTTCATCAAAGACCAGGTTGTTCAATTTCTTGAACGCAACCATGCTCTCGAGTATGTTGGACTTTTCGTACTCTTTCTTCATGGTGTCCCAGATGTACTTTGCATCAGTGATCTTGTCGTCGTCAAGTTTGGACTTGATAATATCGAAAGAAATCTTTGACAAGAGGTATCCAGCCGCTCGTATATTCAACGTCTTCCATTTAGCAACCACTGCTGCATCAGCAGGAGAGCCTGGTTCCGTGCTAGCTCCGGTGACAATGTCCCAACCATCAATGAACATCAGAGTGGCCTGCATAGCCATCCTCCATTCTTGATAGTTATTGCCTTTAAGAACTGGTTTGTCATCCTTAGCTAGCTTCTGGATTTCGTCGGAACTCATGGTAAGAAGAAGTATACAATATCAAACTCCTCTCCGTGAAATCTACTATAGTATTTGTTGATCAACAGAGGTATTTCTGGTAGAAGCGGTTCAAGAGTGTTGTCCTCGACGTTACTATCTTTGTCTAGAAGATGTTCTACTTCAGAATCAGATTCTGATGCAGATTCGATCGTATCTGGTATGTCTACCTTTGATCGACGTGGCGGAGATTCGATTAACGTAGACGCTGATGAAACTGCAACTGCTGTGATTGCGGATATAGATTCTTCTTCTCCGGTGTGAGGTTCCGGAGATGGTGAGGATGGAGTTGAATTGTTGCTAACAATAAGATCCCAATCAAGATGCGGTTCTTCTCCAATATTCTCTGGATTGATTTCACCGAGCTGTTCGTCGTTAGGAGCAATGTATCGTCCTTCAGAGCATACAGCAACTAGATCGGTGTCTTCAAAGTAATCAGCTCTGTCTTGTCCAAATAGACGATATGGACAAGGTTGAGTGACACAAGACAAGAGATATCTTTCAGAGAATACAAAAGATGTATCGCACTTGTTTATGGTATTGAAGAAGTGATCTCGTTGTTTACAACGCGGTGCCAGATTTTTACAAGTTTATCTACAGGAAACATAAACGCGTTACTAACGATTCGACAAGACGGCAGAGACGAAGGAAAGGTGGTACAAAAGTACTACAAGTACAACTACAGAAACTTGTTGAAAGTGACCGTGTACAAATGTACAAATACACATTGCAATATTTTATATGTTACATGTGCGGTATTGCTCAAGTTTCAGTCGCCCGTTTACTCGCTATTTCTAGCTACCATCCTGTCCAACATCTGGAGAAGCTCATTCTCCTCAGTTGGCTGCTCGACAGTCTGTACTTCCTCAGCTGGCTGTGACCAGTCTCGAATTTGGTCCTTGACCTCTTCGGACATTGTGGTCCAGTCGTCGTTCTGCTTGAGGTGCCAGGCGATGATTTGGACGAGCTTTCGCTCGCTGAACTTGTCGTTGCCTTGGACGACCTGCATAGCAGTGTGGAAGTCATCATGTTGGAGCTGGAATGGCTCCCGTTCCCCATCCGTGCGATACCAGACAAAACCATGTCGCATCATAATCGCAACACGAGCTGATGCTGCAATAAATTTGTACGACTCGATTTGGTCCTCTTCAAGCGCAAAGAACAGGCGACAGCCTCCTCCTTCGATGTTCGACTTGAGCACCACACCATTGTCCGTGATGAAAGACATTGCATCCATGATGTGTGGCTCGGCGTCGGTGAACTTGCCATCCCAGATCTTGTCGGCGACGTCCTGTGCGTTTTGCAACGCAGTCCCGGTCAATTCGTCCCACTCGAAGCAGTATGAGCTTGCATCATGAAGCTCAGTGGTTGGAGCGACAGGGCGCTCTTCCCCAAAGAACTCCTCAATGGTTTCGACGGGCTCGTTGACGGTGGTGGTGCTCAAGGTGACTGGTGACGGCGGAACCATAGAGACATCTTGTTCGACGTTAGCGGGTACGGCAGGAGTGCGTGGGCAAGGTTGTTGACGAGGAAGTGGAGACCGGCTCCGTTCGCTGCGACGGGCAGCACGGGCTTGCTCCAGTTCAAATTGAACTCGTCCGCGGTGGTTTGTGCGGAAACCTTGTCCACGAGGTGCAGTCGGCTGTCTTTGGGGCTGAGAGGTGGTGCGGCGGCGTTGCTGCTCGTCGTAGAGCTCGGCGAGACGAGGAGTATTGTCCCCCCTTCGACGCATGTCTGCGTGAACGGAGGTGCGGATGTTGTTAATGATACGGTTCACCGCTTCCTGTGGACGCGGACGTGGGCGAAGGGATTCGCGGTCAAAGGTGGCAGGAGGGGCGCAACGATTGTTAGACCGTGCGCTTTGCGAATTTCCCCCCTCTCGATCGGCGCGGCGAGCTTCTCTAGCCTCGGTATGCCATTGATGGTTTGGGATGGTACTGAGGAAGAATGTATGATGGTGATGGTCCGTTGTGGATTCTACACGATCATAATCGAACCTTAGCTGGTTCGGTTTGATTTGTCAAATTTGCAGAGTGTTACCTCCGGCCAGGCGAACTCTCTCAGTACGTCTTTCCAAAAACTGTTCCCAGCTCCTGGAATGCTGTTCAGCCATTTCGAAGATAGCATTGGTACGGCGGGCGGGCATGTTTAAAATTTGTGGGTGAAACAGAATGTGGGTCGAAGTGCTCGTCGGTTATCGGTGTCGATCCAGAAAATAATTCTCGGAAGTGTGCGAGGAATTTCTGTGAAAGGAATAAACTGTGAGAAAAACTCTTGCACAAGAGATTCTTCATGAAAATTATCCCCAAATTTGACTTCAACCGAACGATAAGCAATGGTGAAACAAATAGAGCGCGTGTAACTAATATGCGAATGTGCAGGAGACAAAATCTCCGTGAAACCAAAAGTAACAAAGTTCGACATAAGCCTCTACTAAATTCTACAAAAACCGACAAATTGGGAATGCCAAGGGTGTTAACTGTGCGTCGTACACAGCTCCCTTTTAGTTCCCTGAGTCACGAGCTCAAGGTGACGCCTACTTTCCCTCCTTTCACCGCTTTTCACAGCCTCCCAATTGTCTAAGACAAAAGACCCTTTCGATCACCTCTGGACGCCACCTTATTGGGCTTTGTCCGAGTAGGTGCGTGATTCTGATAGTGAATCACAAGCCAAGAACACTTGTGAGGTGTAGGCTACCAATTGGATGTGACTGTGCGCGTGTTCCAGGGGTAAGAAAGCAGGGGCAATTCTGTAGAAAATAGTTATGGGAATAATGGGCGAGGAGAGGCGAGGCTTAGTCTACTACAACTGGATCTTCTACTACAAAGTGGCCTACAATGTGTAGAAAGAAATGTTACTCACGAAGTAACAGTTGTGTAGTGTCGAGCTTGAGGATGGTTTCAGAGTAGAGGAGTGGTAAGAAGAGTTAGAAGCCGGGGCTCATAACCTGTTTGAAAGTTACGAGTGTAGGGGATGACTAGGAGAGTCAACTAACTCTGGGAGTAAGTGTCTTCTTATTTCTTTGCTCTCTAGGAGCTGTATATATACATGTCTGTAACTAGATTACTAATGCTACAGTAATGTCATATGAGTAAGGATTGGTAAGGATTGGTAATCCTATGAGTAATGATTGGTAATGCACAGTCCTGCTTGCTAATACTACTGAATAGAGAATGTAAGCGATGACTGAGCATCCTACTTAACTGAATGGTGTTGACTGAGCCTTTAGTAAGCTCAATACATTTGGTATATGAAATATGAGTCATGCAGAAGCCTCATGGTACTTCTGCTATTCAGTCATGGAAACTACTGGAACACGATGCCATATGGTGCAAGTATTGCATCGTGTGTGACCATAAGGATGGTGGAATCACATGCTATGTACTATCTGATCTTATCTATCTACATATCTAACCTATATTGTCCATAGATCTGATGTCCGATAATCAGCGATACAATCTCGCTTTGACACATGCAAAGTATATTCAGTATGTTGTTTGATAGTCAGCATAGAAATAGTGCTGCTCACCTCAAAGCCAGCACCCCCACCTGCTCTGGTACACATAAGGCCATATAAATAGAGCTTTACTGGACAAGGGAAAGGGCAGCTGTTCCAAACACAATCTAAGTAACTATGATACACTGCAAAACATGTATGAGCATGCAAGCAGCACAAACAGAAAGGGGCACGGTGGTGTAGTGGGCCACCGCGCTGTGGGTGAGGAGACGCGTCAGCGTTTGAATCCCCTTGCCCCCCTTTGATTTCTCTACTGCTGATGGATTTACGCGTTATCCTTCTCATGTCTTGCACTCGTTATGTGCGCTTGAAGCTGCGTGTTTCCCCGGGATCACCCTCGGACATCACCGAGTGACAGCCCCGTTCCTGCATACTCAGCATAGTCCGGCCATCACGTCTGAGCGTGGAGTGGTGCCCATGCCAGCGTTGTCCCCCAGCCGGGATTGGTCCCCCCGGCTGGCCCGGCGTGGCAGATGTAACCGAGATGGGACATTATGGGGTGCTCGGGTCTGAGCCTGGTCCGCGGGATTATCTCCGTTTCGACATCCCATACAGATTAACCGTCCCTGATATCAATCCATATTTCCCATCTATCACTCTTAATTAATTGGAAAAACTCTCCCCCCCCCAGTACTTAGGTACACGATGACATAGATAGCTTTAAGACAGATGGATTACCCGCTAAAAATAGCCTACAAAGTGTATATGTCTACCATAGGGCTACACCCTCAAGGACAATAAACAAGGAGGTTAAAAAAAAAGCACAAACAGAAGACAAAACCTGCGTAAGTTGAGAAAACCAAGGAAACAGAAGCATAGCATGGCAAAGATATCAATAGAGCTTTACCAGAAAAGGGAAAGGGCAGCTTTCCAAACACAATCCAAGTAACCATGATACACTGTGAAGCATGTGTAAGTATGTGAGCAGTGCAAACAGAAGGAACCAAAGAGCCTGACAAAGGCATGAATAGAGCTTTACTAGAAAGGGGGAATTGAAAGATTCACAATGCCATCAGTAAGGTTTTGTACACTATGTAACAGTCTTGTATACTAAAATATGTACTCTCTTATATACTGAAATATGTACCCTTTAATCATATTCATTGTCCTATGTAATTACTATGTGACTAGCTGTTGAGGAGCTCACAAATCACCCAAGTCCCCCGCCGAGCTCCCGGTTTGCCGCCATCAGCCCGCGACTAGCGGAGTTTGATTAGTGCTGACAATTGGGTGGGAGATTAACCTCAAGTTGCTGAGCCTAGTCATACAATGAGTCATGCATTCATAGCATGAAACATGCACTTAGTAATACAGTAGAATAGCTGAAGTAGACATGTATAGTAGTCGCTTGAATCAGTAGATACAGACATGTATATAAGCAGAGCTGCTGAAGCAGCAATAATAATAAGACTCATCTTCAAAGCTTAACAGCCTCTACCCCTCGCACACAACTTCCACTTTGTTACGGACTGTCCAAATTAGGGAGTGGTATCAGGGCGGGGGGCGGGGACAGGGCCCAGGCACGGCGGGCGAGGGAGAGAATAAAATACAGGGTGGGATCTACCAGATCTGAAAATAATTCTGCAGGGGTTTATAGACAGGTGAGGAAAACTCGGGATCTGACTCAGATTTGGCCTGGCACAGGGTCGTTTAATGCCCTCTGATGGGGCTTTGATAGCGGGACGGATAGGTGGCAAGTTACTAATGTCAAGTGACTTCATTGTTCGCGTGGTCTGTCTCGTCTCCGAATCTCGTTTGAATGCACATTGACCAAACTGCAAGACACCGCTTCCTATTTGATTCATGCACAACTCGCAGATACATCCCCGACGCCTCGAGCTTGCACGGGGCCTATAATCCAGCAGCAACATGATAAAACCACCCGACAGAAGAAGGGTACTGCTGGCATCATGACAAGTCGAAACCTGCATTGGATTGGATAGCCTGGATGAGTTTTTGTCGGAGCACTCTCTCGTTGTTGTAGCGAGGTAACTGAAAGTCGCACAATGAGAAAGGTAATATAGGAGCAGCGATACCTGGTCGGACAGTACCTTCAACAGATTGACGCATGTACTTGCGGTAGGCAGCCGACTTTCATCTGACCCAGCGTCACGGATGGCAAAATTCGGCACGAGCTCCTTGAATCCACTGACCCCATGTAATGAGTAACAACTCACAATAGCCTGAGAATGTGTTGCGACTCACAGCAGCGGAGGTCTACTACAGCTTGTTGCGAAGCGTAGCAGTGCACGGCGGTGCTCGTGATTCAACGAGTGAACAACCTGAATACAGCGCATCAGTCGATAATTCAACGTGAATGAATGAGCAGGTGACGTACCCGCCAGAAGATCTGTATAGTAGGCTCTTGATCATTGTATAGTCCACCGTACTGGGTATGTGCTCTGAGATCGTCAAGATCTATTGGAGAGTTGACACCGCCTAGTAATATTTGCAGTTCCTGTTGATTGAACATTCTATGTTGCAAATAACTGAACATTCAGCGATGAGTTTTGATATGCATGTACTCACCGCAGCCATTTAGGGTCAACAATCTCAGATAGCCCTTCAAAGAATGCGTCGGACTGTTTCTTGATCTGTCTGTTGAGCTTGTAATTTGACACTAGATAAATGTACCGCAGCCGATTCTCCTTCGTGACAGCTATCTTGTCCCCGTTTGGCATGAGTGGGACCGTTCTCGTAACTCCAAACTCTAGTATGTGAAATGTTCAAACTTTGAGTGTCTTTGGCGCTCTTCTGCAACGCTCACCTTCCAGCGCAACTGTAAAATTCAAGGAGAGATCTTCAGGATTGCCTTCATAATGCTTGAGGAAAATCAGACCCTGATACAGCTCAGGGTCTAGCGTTGCAAGATCATCCAGGAAACTCTGCTTTCCGAGCCACTATAATCCCCTGACTGTCATGAATGTGTCCAACTGACTAGTATTGTCTGAAGCTCACCTTTGCGAGAAAGAATCCAGCAAACGCCACGTCGACAAGAATGCCGTCATAAAGCGCTTTGCCTAATATTCGACCGACGAATCGGTACCAAGCCAGGCTGTGTGCTGCAAGGAGATGGAACGTCAGTCCCCCGTGATAGGCGATCGCCAATCGACTTACACTCCGTTGCATACGAGTGTGGGTTCGGGTACAGCTCGTGTTGCTTGTTGGCAAGCCAAAGCCCTCTATCGGTATCGAACACTTCCTTACAAAGCGACGTCAGGAACTCCTTGAACACCCCGCCTCCATCGATGCCAGCCCTGAGTGTACACAGACCGTCAATTCCATTTGATCTGTGTGAACGAACGATATCACGTACTCTTCCTGTCCGAACTGATCAATGAATGTAATTGCAATTGGTCCTCGCAAGTCGTACCCCTCCAACCTGTCAAAACCATCTTGCGCGATATTCCCTCTTCTGACAGTAACCCGAGCAACGTTGGGATGACCTCTCATGCGCTCGAATCCGCGCGTTGCTCTATCGGTGTTGACGAATGAACGAAAGATCGACACGCGCACATCAAATGGGATGGCAAAGGGTATGTGGTTGAGCACACCAAGTCGGGGCGAGAGTAAGGCGATTTGGCGTTTGGAGAGAGGCCGGGTGCCGGGCTGCGACAGTTGGCGCTCTTCGAAGCTGCGAAATCACAAAAAGTCAGATCCACCAACTATAAAGAGGGAAAGGTACTTGCATAGCGGCTTCTACGAATGGCCCGAGGTCAAGCTGCGAGGTCATTAGCCAATGCTCTGCCGATAAGAATGGCCGTCTCGAACTATCAGGAGTCGCATGAGTATGTGGACAATTTTTGCCAACACGAAAAAAATCAACTCACTCTCTTGCGTGGATTGCCTGTAACAATTTCGTCATTCTCTCTCTAGCAACCTCCCACTTCAAATTAGCCATCCCTGGTATCGCACCATTCTGAATATTCCCTTGATCCTCCCGCCAATAGAGCAAGAAAGTGATGTTCAGCAGCTGTCTCGAGAACGACGTCAACTCGTCCGTTGTCAGCGGATTACGGGAGGCAATGTTTGCAGATGAGGTCGAAGCGTTTGCGGATGTCGAGAAGAATTCCTCATCGCCCATGGTCAACAACGCTTGATTGTAGAGGTCGACGAGAAATAGAAGTGGGGGCCAATGCGGCGCGTATGACGCGTCTGTCAACGCAGTCGCATTTGTGCTTTTACCCAAAGGAGAGGTACGAACGTATCCACGGTATAGCTCTCTCACTAATCCTCCTCCATTCCATGCGACGACACTCCCAACGACTTTGTCTCGCCTTGACGGCCAGACAGACGATAGGGCGTGTAGCCACAAAAATAACGCTCCACGTATAGATGAACTGGAGTGATGGTAAGCTGCGTTTAGTAGTGATGTAAGATGCTGAGGTGACGGGAGTGTTTGCAGACGCGCTCGAGTCTTGCTGTCTACCTGTGGAAGGACCGGCTTCGCAGCAAAACTTGTGACGACTTCCACCTGCGTCTCGTGGTCGGAGTCCGAGTCATCCTCAGCCCAACTGACGGGCTGGATATTCTTCTCTGGAGGCTCGAGGGATTGAGCAGGTAGAGAGTGCATGACTTCTGCCGTCAACGTTAGATACGCGGCGAGTGAGCTGACCGGCAGAGCAGCATATCGAGGCGGTGTAAACGCGGTTAGGTTCGCCAAAAGGTTGACACGATCTTCCGGCGTTGAAAGACTGCACGTTAGAGTAGAAGTGGATATTAGGTGGAGGGAGGATAGAGGAATACGAGGAGCCAGGAAGGTCAACGACGCTATAGGTAGTCGATTCGGTAGGAGCTGGATGGTAAAGATATGACGGAACAGCTGCTCGAGTGAAGTGCGGTATGTTTCGTCTGTTGCTTCAAATGCGGTGAATGGGAGTACAGCAAGTCGTATGAACGCTGGCAGGCTGGGAGTGTTCTTAGAGGTTACCGGCTGGAACGGTCAAATGTGAGTGTAGGGCAAGTCTGGATGAGGGCACAAGGCACTTACGATACGGGAAATTGCCTTCCCCAGGAGCAAGAAATAGTCTCTAGATAGCAGATAGTGCAACAAAGCACGAGATGAACCCAAGGGTTTCGATGACGATTGTGAAGAAAGTAATATGTCCAGAGTCTTCAAATGAGCTGGTGCGTTGGCAGATGTCGGATGATCTGCAACAGTCTTCATCAACAGTACTGCAATTCGGCGTAGAAGTATGGTGCAGTTCGGGTCATTAGCAGCCTCAAGAAGCGAGACTAGGGGACTGCGTCAGTCGACCAGGATTGCTTGCAGGCCAAATAAAGGTACATACCTCCGCCGTCTGAGACCATTGCATTCGACCATTGACCGAGCAGTGCATCATCCTTTCCAATCAGCACCAGACACCGTAGCCCAGTGAGGTTCGTTGTATTATGCTCGAACGTACTCCTCAGCTGTTGGCGAACTAGTGCAGCCTGTGTCCTTCCCCGCCACCAGCTCTGGATGATGATTGCACAATCTTGCTTGCGCTTCAAATCAACACGCTGCAGCCTTCGTGCCTTCGCATCCTGCAAGAGAGATGCATGTGTCGTCGCTGAAGTCGACCCTCCTAGATTTATCTCTCGTCGCCGTCTCCCTGGATTATCTCCGAAGTAAGGAACTTCCATAGCGCAGGCCTAAAGTGACGAAACCTCAATGGACAAATAGAGATGTTGTCCCGCTAGATCTGGAGAACCTTGCCGGATACAAATTATTCACAGATGATTGAAGACTGAGGGATGTCGTGGGTAGCAAGGCAGTTGCGTGAGTACTGGTACGAACGCGTACGCGGACAGCGCGAGGCGCCTGCTATGTAACGTGCGCTTAGATGATCACGGTGGGACGCAACAAGATGCGACGCTACGGTTTCTGAGGCGACCAACTCCCACTCAGTTGCCTCGAAATTGCTGCTTTGCGTTTCTGACGAACTCTTCCTACTAGTTCCTAAGACTGCAAGAAATCTGGATGCAGTGTGCAGTCGTATCTCTATGTAAGCTCACATCGCTCCGTCGGACTCTGGTCAGTTCAATGAGTCAACTCCTTTTAGTCTACCCTACGCCTCTAGTACGTCAAGTTGCACTTCCCGCTAGGGTCAGGGCCCTGCAGCTTCAACCTTTAGTCGTCGTTCTTGCCACCACCAGCAATGCCTTTTTATCACCACGAACGTTCAGGGTTCAGCATGGTATGTGCGCTGGCTGCCAATAAAAGTTGGTTGTTGTTCTCACCGCTCTCGCTACAGAGACAAAACAAGTAATTCACTCAGGGTCAGATCATCGCGGTTAGCCTGCTTTATGCGCGCTGTTGCAGGCGTGCGCTCGCCTACCAGACTGGTTTTCAAGGGTGCCCGCCATACAGATCGCCTGTGCTCCTCAAGAAGACAACACGCCTACCACGACGCTTCTCTGCCCCATTGATAAGCCGAAAGATGAACCCTGACGATTACCTTTATCCACCTCGTAAATTTCCTCAGGCGGCCATTTTCCTCCGTCCAGCGTGCCAACGAAAACATACAAAAGGCGGAGTCAATCCCACTTGTTGCTCCTCAGTCTACTCCTCAGTTTTCCAACCACTCGACTTCATATCGCTTTGCAATTCAAGCTCAATAGAAATTCCACCATGTTTTCCAAACTCTTTATCCTCGCCGTCCTCGCTGCTGCCTTCGTCAGCGTGCAGGCTATCCCCCAGAGCGGAGAGCACACCTGCTTGCAGGAGTGCGTCGGAGTCGCATCGCAGAGTGGCCTGCCTCCCAGGTGCAACACGTCAGTCTCTCTTTTAGCATTGTGTTCACGCAGCTCATCTGAACATCGTTGACGTTTCCCTTTTGTAGCAACGACGACGGCTGCCTGGGATGTGGCTCTCCGGCCTTTCTGGACGCTTTGAATTCGTGCTTGCAGGGCAGCTGCCCCCCGGCCCCCGTCTTCACCTGCACCGTCACCACTACGCCTGGTATGGACACAGAGCACTATCATTTTCAGCATATCTAACCGCACCACATAGTTCGCCGTGATATTGGACCCACTCCTAAACCAGACAAACAATGAGTCAAGCTCTGAGGATGTCTTGATGCAATAGGGCAGGGTGGAATTGGTACAAACGTTTGATATGTTGAAGGGCACTTTTTGTCTCTGCTTTTAGGTGTTTTGAAGCTGCCGGAGCATTATGGGTACTCACGTGCACGGCTCACGTACTTCCTTGTGCCAGCCCCATATCCCTATGTAGAGCATCTATTCCAGCGCATCCAGGTTACTGGACACATTGCACATTTATTGACTGATCAATGGTCGAGCGTTGACATGCGGTGGTGTGATGCGGAATGACGTTGTACAGGGTAAGCATACGTGGTGCAACGCGCGAAGTAGAGATTCGGCGGCGTTACACACTGGCGTGCTTGCCAAATGAGTATCGTATTCGTAGGCTATCAATTTGAAACTTTACGCAATCGTGTGTGCTAGTTCTATGGCTGTTTCACCATTGAATTTTCAGACGAGCTCTCACCTTCTTCCTAGACCTGCTTCCATCAACAACCGCACTGCTGTGATATTTGTTTTTTTGTTGCTGATCATCGAACTCGCCTTCCTTTTACGGACTGTCGTGTAGCTCCCGTAGCGCCCACCTTTCGGGCCATCGTCTGTGTTACCGAGTTCGACTTGCGCTTCACGTACTCTAGCGGTCTTCCTCATCACCCTACAAAACCTACAAAATGCACAGCATCCATCGCTCTTATCAAGACAGGTGTCACCTTATGCCTCGCCAACCTTGAAGCAACTGGCACTGGCAAGGCCGCCGACGATGGAATGAGTAAGATGTGCAGTGTGCACGGTGACAGTTGATGAGGTGAGTGGTCCCTGGATCGTCCCTGGCTAACACTGCTGAACTGAAGCTTGAAACTAAAGCCTCGGGAAAAACCCTGACATTTGAACGCGTACGTCAAACCTAGACGGACTCAATCATGCGCGGTTCGCGCATGTGTGGTGTGTTTCAACATTCGAAGCCTGCCAGTGCGACGAACTGACAATGATCTTGTTTCGTTGGGTACGCAATGCTACATAAACTGCAATGTACCGCATGAGCAGCGAGTGCTCCCCGCTAGAGCTGCTATAATGAATGAGCTACTCTTGGAGCTTCAACCTACGAGCGCGTCAGGCTTGTACTCCCTTACTGTTAGGGGCAGTGTCTAGCAGCTCTGACCTTTAGTCATCGTTCTATGCTACCGCAAAAATATCTTCTGATCCCCACAAAGGCTCGGGGCTTGATGTCGTATGTGCGCTGGCTGCGTAAAACGTCTAAAGCTGATTGTTGTCCTCACCACTTTTGCAATACAGACATGAGCAAATCATCTATCAAGGGTCAGATGATCCTGTGCTCTTCGTTTCTGCGGGCGCACGCTAACCAACCGTACTGGTTTCCAAGGATACCCCCCCTCCCCCCCATATGGCTCACCTACGCTCCGCAAGAAGACAGTGCGCTCCCCACGACGCTTCTCTGCCTCTGCCCTCTTGGCATTAATAATCCGAATGATGAACGCTGACGGTCACTCATATCCGCCTCGTATCTCTCTACAGGCGGTCACTTTCCTCCGTCAAGCATGCCAGAGAAAAACCTACATAAAGCAACTCCAGTCCATTTCCTACTCCTCAGGCTGCCTTTTGTTTTAATTCTTTCTCAACCACCTCACTTTTTCTTACCTTCCAATTCACGCTTGATATAAATTTCACAATGTGCTCCAAACTCTCTAAACTTGCCGTCTTCGCTGCTGCCTTTGTTAGTGTGCAGGCTATCCCCCAAAGCGGAGAGCACACCTGCTTACAGGAGTGTGTCGGAGTTGCATCACAGAGTGGCCTACCTCCCAGGTGTAACACGTATGTCTCTCTCTTAGCAACATTGTGTTCTCGCCGCTCTATGAACGTCACTGACGTTTCCCTTCTGTAGCAACGACGACGGCTGCTTGGGATGTGGCTCTCCGGCCTTTCTGGATGCTTTGAATTCGTGCTTGCAGGGCAGCTGCCCCCCAGCCCCCGTCTTCACTTGCAATGTCGCTAGTATATCTGGTGCGTGTACAGAGCGGTTCATCGCCTACAACAAATAACTATAAGTATAGCTCGTCGTCAAGACTCCATCACCAGCGACAGCGCAGCCGCCACAGCCGTCAGTGTCAGCGTTCTTCCAGTCACCGGCAGCGGGACGCTGTTCTCAGCTTCCATCGATACCAGCGTTCCTCCAGCATCCGGCAGTGGAACTTTATTATCGGCCTCCAGCATGCCCACGAGCTTCTCGTCTGCATTTGTCGGAAGTTCTGTCGCCAGTGGGATCCAACCCAGCAGCATCTCTGGGTCCAGCATTTTCCCTGGTCCTGGTGGAAGTAAGAGCAGCTCTGCTTCCGGTCCCTCCAACACGAACACCAATACTGGCAATGGTACCGGTGGCGGTACCAGTACCAACAACCTTAACGGAGTTAGCTCTGGTGCGATGAGCTTTGCCGTTCCGCTCAACACTGTCGTCGGTGCTGGTGTTGCGGCTGTGGCTGCGCTGGCCGGAATGGGCATCGTCCTTTAAGGATGTCCACCAGCGCTGCAAGGGAGTGATGTTGGTGGGGACAGTGGATATCTTTACGGACTCAATTGTTAACTTTTATATTACAAAGAATGTCGGTTATTTACAATGGCTTCTTACGGACTAAGTACAGTATCCCGTCTAGTAGAGACTTGAATCAGATGGATTATCAATTTTGATGACTGACAAATGCTTAGCCTGAGGATTGTGCACGTCACGACACGGAGTAGCAATTGCACAGGAAGGCTACGTGGTCGTATCTGCGTTGGAGGACGAGTAGTGAGCACATGTCAGTACTTATGTGGTGCGTGCTGGGTTAGCGTGACGGCGGATTCTGATTCGAAGAATGTCAACTTGAAGCTTCGTGGCGTTGATGGCATCCTGATTTGGGTAAGTTGAATTGATGGCAGCCGGTGAACTCCGAGCCTCCTCTCTGCTGCCAACGACCACCAAGAAAACGAACTGCATCGTTAACCGCTACCTAAAATCATGTCTCACTGGCCTTGAATCAGTCAGGTCCTGTGGAATGACCCACGCTGTGCAACGTGGCAGTTGAAGTGAGTGTTCGCTGGATCGTTCCTGGCTTACACCGTGCTTCGGGCAAACCTTAACTGTCGAACACGTGCATCGAACTTTGGCAGACTCAATCGTACGCAGCTCGCGCGTGTGTAGCGTTTTCCCAAGTGTGAAGGCTGGTGCGACGACCTGACTACTACTAGGCGTGGTTGTGTCTCGTCGGGTGCACAGTTGTGCCAATCCACCGCACACGACTCGCCAGTGCGCCATGACATTGACTGTGACGGCGGGAAGGCCTGGCCTTGTTTGAAACATGTGACCGATCGCCTCCACTTCCACCTGTCGTAGTTCCCCTCTTCCAGGCGCTTTCCCACGCTCAACCGGTGCCCCTGATTTTGCTATATAACCCGCTCCGTTCTCTCGTCTTTTTCCAGCCACCCCTTCCCAACGACCACATCAAACCACCCACGACTGCAACGCGATGTTCTCCGCCATCAAGTTCGCCTCCCTCGTCGTCCTCGCTGCCGCCGTTGGCGTTCAGGCGCAGGCAGGCACCTCGAGTGCTGCCGCTTCCATCCCCAGCGGCATCTCTTCGTGCGCGCTGAACTGTATCGAAACCGCTGCTTCGTCTGCTGGTTGCTCGTCGTTGTATGTATTCTGCTGTCGCCAAGTCTACCTGCCTCTTGCTCATAACATTTCGCTGCAGCACCGACTTGACCTGTGTCTGCACCAACCAGCAGTTTCAGAGCGCTGCCACTACATGTTTGCAGGGCTGCGGTACCGCTGACCTTCAAGCTGCACAGGCTCTCCAGTCCTCGGAATGCGCCTCCAGTATGTCGTTTCCTGCTTTGTTTCGACAGGCACTTCTTGACGGACCGATTTATGACTAGTCTCGTCCGCCGCGAGTGGCTCCTCTACGGTTTCTTCTTCAGCTTCCCCGGCTGCTTCGACTGGGTCATCATCTGTTATCTCGGTAACGGTACCCGCAGGCTCCACCGTTTCAGTCGTTTCTGGTGCTTCTACCGCATCTTCGTCCGTGTCGCATTCGGTTTCTGGCTCTGCGAGCAGCGGCGTTTCCGGCTCTGCGAGCGGATCCGCACCTGGTGCTGCTGGCTCTACCTCTGGTTCCTCCAGCGGATCGGGCAAGGAATTTGCGCTCAACTTCAACGGTATCGTTGGTGCCGGTGTTGCTGTTGTCGCTGCCATCGCTGGCGCAGGCTTGCTTCTTTAAACGAGTCGTTTACTCTATTCAGGACGGATGTTACCCCATCGGAGCCCAGGATCAGGACTCAGGACTCGGGACTGTACGTAGTTGAGGACTATATGTTACGCTCTTATGCACTCGCAAAACAATGTCGGTTTGTTTGTTATACACGTAACCAAAAGTACCATTCTACAGTCCGCAGATTGTTTGTCAAGTTGAACGTTTTGTAATGGAATTTGTAGTTCAGGAATCTTATCACCTCCAGCTTAGAGCTCAAGCTTGTTGTTTTATAAAAGTCGGCGTGCGCGGATTGGATATTTAGAGGCATATACATATATAGCGCGATGTTAACACTGGAGCGCGCAACCGACTTTCTCTCGTGAACTGATGTTGTCCGTAACTTCATCTGCAGCTCATCTTATCAAGCCGTCGACGGCGACTCAAATCGTGCATGCCCCCAGCCAGATGCAATGATGTGCATGTCAACAAAATTCGATTTCGGATGCGAGACATTTGGTCGTCCTTACAGTCCTCAGGCGAAGTTATGATGTCGAGTTTCGGAACCTCCTCATGGCCCAACGTTCATAACTACTTGCTTTTCTGGTTCCTCACATGCGTGTCAAGTCATTCTCGTTCCCTAGGCAATCCTTTGGCGAGTTTCAAGCCTTCCAGGCTCCCTGGACCCGCCGAAGCAATCGAACCTGTCACTATCAACCATCGCACCGAGCATCATCAAATGCACTCTCACTGTCAGTTTCCTGCTGCTGTGCGGTGTCGCAGGGTTATGGGGACGCATACCGTGATGGGGCGATGGAGACGAGGCGCAAGATGAACGCCGCATGCGCGAATGATTGCACTTGGACAGGCGGCGCAAGTTGCTGGCCATGGGGTGCTCTGAGATGTGAGTGTTTGTTTCTTTCGCTTTGTGCGTCATTTTTGTCGTCTAGGTCGTGCCGTTGCGCGCGGTTTGGGGAAGTTGCATGTCGAAAGTGTAGGTGATAGATGGTCAAAGTTAAGAGCGACACGCGGTTGCTGGCTTTGCTACCTAGTATCTTGAGTGACGCTGTTCTCATCTCATCTATGTATATCTGCATGCTGACTCTGCCGCTTGCACCTTTCTTGGTTGCAATACAGAGATGTTTGCTGCGCTGCGCGTGTACCACTCCCTCCTGTCAGGCTGCCCTCCGGCATTGCGTGGAGACTTTATGCTCCTTCGCAGAAGTTGGTGGGGGCGTACACTGGAACCTGTGAGTACATAACCCTCATACCTTTTGACGACACCCCCTTGCCATTTCTCAAAGCTCGAGGGCACGTTGGAATTGGCGCTACCACAACACGCCCGAAGATGTGCCTAGTGGTCCAGTTAGTCAACTCGGCTGTCAAGCATGAGATATGACATTTTTTAGTCTCTAGGGCTTCATATGCTGCTTCAACCTCCAGTGGCAGGACGAGGAGGACAAAATCGATACCACCGACAACTGGCGAGAAAAGATGAAGAGAAATGGGGAGTACAAAGACTTTTGTACTGTGCCGGTGTAGGAAAGGCTATACATCTTACTATTGCCACTCGCCCGGACATATTTTGCGCCGTACGAGAACTTGGTTTTGGTCCATGTCGACCTAAGGCCAGGCGCATTGGGCTGCCACTAAGCGCCTGCTACGATATCAAGGAGGACTCTGATTCATGGGACTGTGACTGGGTAGTCCACAGGGACCGCCCGTGTCCGTTGCTTCGAGGATCTGCACAGTTGGACTGGGGCATTAGCGAGCAGAACCGGTTAGTCTCTGTACGTGATGATTGGCCTCGCCACTCACGTATATCACGAGCAGGAGGACGTCGTTTCCCCATATTTTTGTGAAGCGAAGTACAGTGCCCCGTGCTCAAAACCGACCTCTTGGCGCCCCATTTTCAACTTTTGTATCTACTACAACATGAGCTTTCCAGACTTACCAAAAACATTTGCAATGCATAAGGATGGTGTATAGCTGTCGAGCTCACTCATTACTTTCCCCCCGTTCGACGTTTGAAAATTTCACAGCGCGGAAATTGAGAGTTGCCTGATTTGGAAGGCGTCTAATTACTAAATCGAGTAATACAGCCCCCGAACACTGCACACAACCCCGTGGACCACTCACTGTGCCCGCCTCAGGTGGGATTGTCGAGCATACCCAGATTCATCATTATACCGTTCGGAATACGTCTGTGTTAAGTATACCGACGCACCTGTATGCATCAATATAGCGCCACGACTTCCGAAAAAAGGCACGGATAGTCTTTGTTGTACACGAGTTGAGCAGAGCTAGCTCCGGGAGTAAGTCCTTGCCGGTTTGAAAAGTGCCATCAGCGAGGCACCGGAAGCCTGACTCTCCACGTTAGCCACAGTATTACAGCGATTGTGCGCGACTCAATCAGAATTGTCGAATTCTTTTCCGCGCAAGAGGCATGGACACTTTTGTGAGGGAGCGGGTCGCTGCAGACCCCAATTAATTTTTTTGGGACACAAAATTGAGAATAAACGCCCAAAAATAAAAGAATGCAGATTTACGCTTAGCCTGGCCAGTTTCCTTCCAAATCCGAAAAATCTAAGCTAATCTGACAATTTTTGAGCGCTCCCGACGCATGTCGATTCTTGGCGCGGGGCACTGTATGCGCTTTGTGTACAAGGAACCTGGCACGATCCTATTTTGCGACAACAACGGGATCGTTGCCTCCACGCATGGCACACGCGGATGAAACGTGTTGATGTTCGCGCTCAATGCTTACGCGACTGCTTGAATAACCGAATGGTTGACGTCTGTCATGTTCTAGGAATGGAGAATGTCGACAGTCGCGGACATAATCCCCATCTCGCACCCGTCCGTATATTGGAACCAGTCGTCAAATCGCGACCTCGTCGGCAGGAGTAATCGCCAGTGTAGCCCATTTAGGCCAGGCCATGGTCAGTGCGTGAAATAACAAAACCGTAGGAGAGCGAAATGACACCGGAGAACTGAGGGTTATCATAGAAATAATCGACGGAGGATGCATGAGTGGACACGCACTTTGCCGATCTATAGGTGGACAAGTTCATCTCTGACTCCGCCAAGGTACCAGGTACGACGTTCTGCATCTATTTGTTTTAAGCGGTAGCTTATTTCTGGCCACGCTGTCCCACTGGTAGTCATGCACACTCGACAGTGCTTCGACTATTTCCATGAAGAGAATTGGCAGTTGAAGGCACTGAAGTCTTGGCGTACTAAATTAGGGGCGGCGCGTCGGGCGCGGGTTTCAATTCGAAGACTGCCAAACTTGAGGCTTTGTGGCGTCTATGGAGTTCTGATATGGGCAAGTTGTTTCAATGGCTGGTTCATGGACTCTCTACTTCCGCGCAATATGCCGCATCCTGCAAAGCATACACCGCCCTCAGCAAAATAGGGTGACCTCGCTGCCCCGCGTCGCCCAGTACCTACCGGTTGTCGCTTGAATTAACGAGGGACTATGGAGACGCTGTACGACGTGGCAGTTGAGGTGAGTGGTCGTGATTTTTGTGTTGTTCCTGGCTAACACCGCTCGCCTAAGACAGGACGCGAACGCGAACACGAAATACAAACCTTGTTCATCGAACTCGTTACTTTGAGGCAGACTCAATCGCACGCAGCTGTTGTGTGTTCACAATTGGGAGCACGGTGCAACAAAACGACCACTGCTAGGCGTTGACAAGTAGTCCGCAATGCGTTGCGTGAGACTCGCTAGTGCGCCACGACCTTATCATTGACGGCGCGAAGGCGTGGCCTGGAAATTGAACATGTGCCCAATCGCCTAGCAAGCGAGTAGACGAGATTGAATTGAGGCAGAGTAGACGGGCGTTCAAACCTTCGTGCCACAGGATCTCTTTGTCTCGATCACCACACTTCGAGTGTTCACTTCCGACTTTCGTGATTATCTCCCTTTTCCAGCCGTATTCCCGCGTTCAAAACGTATCTCTGATCTCTCATATAATTCGCCCCGTCCTCACCGTCTTTTCCAACCAATCCCTTTCTCAACAATTACAGACTACGGCCGACGACTCTAACACGATGTTTCACGTCACGAAGCTCACCTCCCTTGTTGTACTTGTTGCCGCCGCCGTTGGCGTTCATGCACAGGCTGGCGCCATCCCCAGTAGTCTCACCGACAACCTCACTCCATGCGCGTTGAGCTGTCTCGCCACTGCTGCTGAGAATTCTGGTTGCACGTCAGCGTAAGTATCTTGACATTCTTTGCTAGATTGGTCTACCTCTCGCTCATAATGTTTCATTCCAGCACCGACATTGGCTGCGTCTGCACCAGTCAGAAGTATCAAAGCCTGGTTGTTCCATGTCTGCAGAATTGCGGCGGCGATGCGCTTTCAACCGTACAGTCTATCGAGTCATACGAGTGCGGCAACAGTATGTCGTTGACTGTTTTCCTTTTTTTGGATCGGTGCATCTTAACTGTTAAATTTGTAGTTGCCTCTCCTACGGGTGGTTCCCCTTCTACTTCGGCTTTGTCAACCGCTTCGACTGCAGCACCTGCGGGCTCTACCGCCCCAGCTATCTCTGGCTCTTCCACCGTACTTTCGACCGGGTCCGCCGCACCAGGTGCTTCTGGCTCTAACTCCTCTAGCGGGTCCGGCAAGGGTTTCACGCTCAACTTCCGCGATGCCGTTGGAGCTGGTGTTGCTGCCATCGCTGCCATCGCTGGCGCAGGCTTGGTTCTCTAAGCCAATCGCTGACTTTATAAAGGACAGATGTTATGACCCATTGGGGCTCAGATGGACTACATGTTTCGTTTCCTTCACCCTCTCACCACAATGTCGAGTTTTTTTTGCTTTTCTCGGGTTTTCTGCTTGCAAAGCCCAACAATTCGCGATGGAATTGTGGGCTATACCAGCGTAGATACAGATGTCGCAACCTCCAACTTTTGGTCCCTTGTGTCTGCGATTGCTAGTCGATGCTACATATGTGATTGATCTTCTAAAGCAGGGCCAATTGAAAACATCCTATCTTTGGCTGGCATGCTGGAATACAGAAATCATACAGCACATGTCATGCGATCTGCAAGGGTGAACTCACAAAGAAGAGAGGCAGTATCGGAGGCACTGTTAAAGTCTTCAATGGCACACTTCTAAACTAGCGGTGCCGGGCGTGGATTATGTCAACTTGAGGCATTGTTGCGTTGATGGCGGCCCAACTGTTAAAAATATATAATAATATGGATCGTTAGGACGAACGGGCTCGCTGCGCAGTATTTCAAGGTGAAATCTATGTGTAAACAGGGAACGTGGTCATAATCCATAATATAAAAAGGCTTGAGACGGCCAAGACAACGCGCTGCGCGTGTAAGCGGCGCTGGAGTGGAAAACCGAGAAGAGGTCCTCTCAACAGCACAACAAGGATGGATAAGGCAGAAAGTGGGCTCAAGGCTGTTTTAGAGAGCACAGTTAAACTGCTGAGGTCAGTGGTAGGTGGTTTGGCAGAGATGGCAGTCATGACTCATGGAGGTGCAGTTGTGTAGTACCGGCCAAGGCAGATGCCACTGAGAACAGCACACCATGCCCAGTATATGCAAGTCAAAGGCTCAACTATGCTGTGATATGACTAAAAAGTACAGTCTGTGGTTTGTAATTCATTTTTGGATGCAAAACGAAAGAGATATCGACTGAGGATGTGAGGAGGAGAACTGGCACTTGGTGCATGTGGTTAGACGCCAGGAAGTGGGATTTGCACCCCTTTATCAATGTATGCTCGCTTCGCTCGCAATAATATGTAGTTTCCCACGCCTTGTTACAAGGACGCTTTAAGGTAGCAGAGATGGCATCCAGTAGCCTATTGGTCTGAAGGCATGACTTGTAACAGTAAGGTTACTACTCACCAGATAAGTTGTTAAACTTTGAAGGGATAGAGTGAGATAGAGTGTAAGAGGTGTGGTGAGCAAAGTACTGGAGAGTACTAAGTAGTTCTTTATCAACAGAGTGGATAAGACTGAGGGGATATGCCCTCAGGAGTGCCTCTATATATACATGAAGGGGAGGACCCCAGGTACTACCCTAAGACCCCTAATACCTACATGAGTAAGCAAAGTAATCTACCTTACTAAGCATGCCCTATGCCCTAGTGGTGCCACTTCAATAATCAAGCAATAGCAATTGTCCCCATGACCTGACCCCATGACCCAGTCCCAAGGCTAGACTTGTTCTAGCTTGTTCTAAGACAAGGCTAGACTTTTCCAGAAGGTTCTAAGAACTATGACATCATCTAATGGAATGTTCTATACTATGACATCATAGTTCCAGCATGTTCCACAATGTTCCAGAGAGTTCTATCATGTGATACACAGATAAGGAAAGGAGCGCATCAGCACATCAGAGACAGGAGGCGCATCAGCGCATCAATTGATAGGCACTGAGAATAAGCGCCGGAATAAGCGCCTGATAAGCGCCAGATAAGCGCTGGATAAGCGCCTAAATAGACGCTGGATAAGCGCTGGATAAGCGCTTGACAAGCGCTTAAATATTCCCAATAATACCGTGGCCTGGTAAGGCAAGTCTTGTAGAAACATTGAAAATCTGTGACATTACCCCCCCTTCTTGCTTTGAACTCCGTGCAAAGAGTTTTGAACGAACACCTTGGTCATTGAGTCCACTTTTTCACCATTGTCAAGAGGGTGCCTAAGCAATTCCGAGTAACTCTAGCGGCTTCTACCGATGCCCCTGACGGGGTTCACACCTCATTGGCTGATGGTAGTCTAGTCCGTACCCTCCTCGGTTGCGTCATTGGATTGTGGATGATCCTTGGTGTGTTGTTCGTAACTTTATACACAGTAAATCGTAGCTGAGCGTATAGCTCAGGGATGATCGTTGTAGAATTTCTTGATCGCTTCTTGAGCGTGCGTAATGTTTTCTACAGGTTCCCACGTGTTGTCGTTCGGTCCGTAGCCTTTCCAGCGTATATAATACTGAAGCTTTTTGGCACGACCTGTACGTCTTGACTTGAGAATCTTCTCGACTTCGTATTCTTCTTCTCCGTCGATGATATCTGGCGGAGGCATCTCCAGCTTTTGGCCTTCGAATTCAGGTTTGTTGTACGGTACTAACTTTCTTGCATGGAATACAGGATGTATCCTTGGTGAACGTTCAGGCCATTCTAGTCTGAATGTGTCCGGCGAAAGCTTTTCAGCAATCTTGAATGGGCCGTAGTACTTGGCTGACAGCTTATGTCCAGATTTTTGGTAATCTCTCAGATCTAGCATGACCTGATTGCCTTCGTTGAAGGGGACCTTCTGAACGTGCTTGTCATAGTACCATTTCATGCGTTCAGCCGCAAGTTGTAACGCCGCTTTAGCATGCTCTTGAGCTTGCAAGCGGTTCCACATGATGTCATTCATGTCAGACCTTTTCAGGTCCTTAGTGAGCGTTGGACCAGCTCTAGGGTGTCTGCCGTATTTGAGGTAGAAAGGCGAGTGCTTAGTTCCCTCGTGCGCTGCATTGTTGTATGCGAACTCAGCCGAGCTGAGCAGTCTAGCCCAGTCGTCGTGTAGTTGATCAACGTAACAACGCAGGTACTGTTTGAGCGTTTGATTAACTCGTTCAGTTTGACCATCAGTCTGCGGATGATATGCAGTAGTCATTGTAGATTCTATCCCTAGCATTTTACACCATTCCTGGAATAAATCTGCTGCGAATTGTGGACCTCGGTCGGAAATGATTTGCAAAGGTAACCCGTGAAGGGTCAAGACTCTCTCATAGAGTAGAGCTGCAAGATCTTTTGCCGAGAACTCGTTTACAATAGGGAAGAAGTGCGCCCTTTTAGTAAGGCGGTCTACGACTACGCAGATAGCATTGAAGCCATCAGACTCCGGTAACTGAGTAATCAAGTCAACAGTCATGATATCCCATGATTCGGCCGGAACCGGATTAGGAATGAGTGGTCCGTAAGGCTGTTGCGGACGAGTCTTCATTTGCTGACATGTGTCACAGCCTGTCACGTATTTCTTGACATCAGTGGTTAAACCTGGCCACCAGTAGTTTCTCGAGATCAGTTTGTACGGTTTCCATCTGCCAGGATGTCCGGCAGAAGGTAGATCGTGATGCATCTGGATGATTTGGTGTCTCAGATTTAAATTCTGATCTTTGGGGATGTAGACTTTTCCACGGTATAGGAGTAATCCGTTCTCAAAATTCCATTCCTCTAGTGATTTCTTGAACTCCCTAGGACCAGAGTTAAGTAACTGCTGATAATCCTTGGTAACTTCATCATTCATGAGTGCTTCCTTGACCCGTCTTAGGATTTCATCATCGTTGATAGGCGAGTCATGAGAGTTTTCTATAGCAGAGATGGCAAAAAACTCGGGTTTAAGGAGAATTTTGTCCTTATTATCGGAATTTACCCCCTCTTCATGATCTGGCCTCCTGGACAGAGGATCTGCGGTAAGCATGGTCTTTCCGGGTTTGTGCCGGAGCACGAAATTGAATCGCGTGAGGTATAACGCCCATCGTGCTTGTCTCCGAGTCAGCTTCTGGCCATTCCTGAAATATGTCAGGTTTTGGTGATCCGACCATATTTCTACGGTAATCGGATGTCCCTCCAGATGTTGACGATACTCTTCCAGGGCGCGGATAATAGCCAACAACTCTTTATTGTATATCTCATAATTACATTCATGGACATTGAGTGATTTAGAGTAGAAGGCTACTGGATGCCACAGCTTGTCAACTGGGTCCAGTTGTGATAATACCGCTCCTGTAGCAAAGTCACTAGCGTCTGTTTCCAGACGGAAAGGGTTTTCGTCATCTGGTATCCTCAGAATAGGTGCTGATGTAAAAGCCTGTTTCAGACTTTGGAAGGCCTGTTCCTGAGCATCTTTCCAGATCCAGGGTTGGTCCTTCTTTGTAAGAATAGTGAGCGGTTTCGCATGTTTAGCAAAGTCCTTGATGAAACGCCGATAGAAATTGGCGAAGCCTAAGAAGGCTTGGACTTGCTTAACCTTTTCAGGTCGCGGCCACTCAGTAACTCCGGTGAGTTTGGCTGGATCCATCTCGATGTGTCCGTGAGAAATGATCATGCCTAGGTACTCAATGCGATCTTTTTCAAGAAAGCATTTTTCTGGTTTGGCAAACAGATCGTTCTCGCGTAGACACTTGAGCACTTCCTGTGTGATGCAACGGTTCTCCTTCTGTCTCCGTGAAGATGAGGATGGTCGTCGAGATACACCATGACATGTCGTTCTAAGATCAAATCACTCAGAATTCATTCATCATGGCTTGGAACGTCGCAGGTGCGTTGCTGAAACCAAAA